>JAYKKM010000216.1:2977500-3160000 GCA_035772405.1 Chrysogorgia sp. JL179-B06
TTGTGGTAGTTTGAGCACTCTGGCCCTAATGACCTCTGATTATCCCACAAGCGATTGTCACTGGCAATCGTTTGTGTATAATTAGTTATCATGCCCATATCTAGATTGTACCAAGCTATACTGATGAGCTGTGGAAACACGTGTCTGTAGATATTGTACTATATATATCTATATATCTTTCTATCTATCTATCTATCTATCTATCTATCTATCTATCTATCTATCTATCTATCTATCTATCTATCTATCTATATATATATATATATATATATATATATATATATATATATATATATATATATATATATATATATATATATATATATATATATATATATATATATATATATATATATATATATATATATATATATATATATAGTTCAATCTACAGACACGTGTTTCGCTGTGTCTAGCTGGACTATTATACACTTGCGATCGTCATTGATCCCCTTGTGGGACAGCACCGGCGATGAGAACATCCAGATAGCGTGAAGTGCGCATGGGGCCAGAGCGCTCAAACTGCCACAATGGTATAGCGAGCGTTGCATTATTGCTAAAGGACACCAACGCTACATCGCAGAGTGCTCAACAACACAGAAGTGAAGGAGCGTACATAGTTCAATCTACAGACACGTGTTTCGCTGTACCTCAGCTCATCAGTGTAGCTTGGAACAATCTGGATGAGTCTGGCTGGACTATTATACACTTACGATCGTCATTGACAACCGCTTATATAGTAAATTTACTATCCTGCTCTACCCCGGTATCGAGCACTCTACCCGTATGATTTCGATCCTGACAATTATCTATATATACATATATATATATTGAAAGGATTTATGGTGAAGGAAAATTTCGAGTGTTGGAATACATACATTTTAAGACCAAACCGGGACCAGTTGAGAAAAATGCAACCCCAAGGCTTTCCGGCTGGAATTGAACCCGCGACTCTGCGATGCTAGTGCAGTGCTCTGACCACTGAGCTACGGAAGCCGTTGCCGAGAGCCTAGTCACGAGTTCTGTATATATGGTGGTAATGCCGGGATAAGATTCTGGGTATATTATAGGTAATATTTGGCATTTCACTCGATCGAACTACATGTTGAAATGTTGAAGTCCGGGAGCATGCTACCTCGAGAAATTTTTGAATTTTTGATTCTCTGAAAGTGCATTTCCTTTTCTCGTTTTTTTCAGCCGCGGCAGTGTGCGGGACTCGAAGTATTTAGTGACCGTTAAAGTAATAAACGCAGATTTTCCAAATTGAGATCGCGTGAATATCTCTCCCCGCATGGGGAATGCGTTGCACGACGGCAGATCAAGAGAGTTAGGAAGGAAAAGCAATTATAGACGCTAAACCAAATGATGTGTATTAGGTGATATGCGCCATACATCCAGGGTCATAACATGTTAAAGTACAATTAGTTTAAAAAGTGGACAGATAAAACAAATCAGCAAATGATAAAACGCGTGACGCTTTTATTTGGACTATGCGTGATTAACTTTAATAACAACCAGACATTTTGATCTACAAAATCGATGACAAGAATAACACGAACCATGCCCTAATCAGAGCTCGTCTGAAACATGGCGACCTGTCAAAAAACGACCAATGATTTAGAGAATGACACAGCTTAAATACATTGATTATCGTATGTTGTTGCCTTGGTATAGCTCGAGGCTTCCTCATCGTTGTCCTGTGGACATTTTTCATATTTGTCACGATGTTTACCAAAATATATGTAGACGAGGAAACAGACAAGGATGCTAGCAGTGGTTAGGGAGTAGCATAACAGAGTTAGTTTTGATCCAATGGCGTAAAAAAGTAAACCCATAACTCCTGATCCTACATCAACGCCTATTGCGTAAACCATCTCCAAAAGTCCTTTAAAAATAGGGAAAATGCGGGTTAGTCTTTGATAGTTGAGATAAGGGAGGTAAAAGGTTGCGAAAAGTTAAAGTATTCTTTAAGAAATAGCAAATCCTGATTTCTTACCGAGAATTACAGACGAGCTCGCGAAGGACCCAGCCTTTGAGAAATGGACAGTCAGACCAGTGTAGGAAATCCCGTAAGCGGCCGCCTGGAGAAGGTCTATGGCGAGAACAAGCCAGGGAGTACTGGTCAAAGATATGGCCAAAAAGGAAACAGAAAATAGGAATAAAGAGGCTGCTATGGTTTTGAGATCACCGACGTTTTCTAACAGGAATGCTGATAGGTAAAACCACAACGCTACCAAGGGTCGTCGGATTAAACCAGACACTCCCATAATTGTCGGACTTCCGGATAATTCGCTGATGTACCAAAACTCCCAGTAGAATTGAAAGCCAGTGCAGGAGCCGATGTAGAAGGCGACGATTAACACAATTATATAATGAAAGTCAGATAAGATGGTTTTTACCTCAGTCCAATCGATGACGTGATGCTTATGGTATTCGTACTTAAACCAAGGTATGACGAAGGAAGACAACATTATTCCAACCGCTGCCCAAATAAATGTTATGTGGTAGCCATCACCTAGAATTCCGCAAACACTCAGTTTGATGTGCGAAGCTAGCAGACCAATAGCTAGGAGAGAGACACTGGCGCCGATGTGCGCCCACATGAAATAAGATCCATAGCTTGCTCGCTCTTCTTTAATGTACGTTATTGTAGCCACATTTTGTAGGGAGAGGATCACTCGATTCACAACTGTAAATAGCGCTTTGGCAATAGCCAAGAAAACAAAAAGAATACTAAGCCAAGCGACGTAGTTGCTACTCTTGACCTCCTCCACTGGAGTTGGCGTTTTCACGACTCCGTATTTCGGAGAGAATTGGGTTGAATTTGATTCTTCTTTGCTTGGAAGTAAGAAAAAGTTTGACGATCTGTTAACAGACACGTTACGATGGATATGGGGGTCGCTCTGAAAGTATTGCTTCGAAAGATCCATAGATTTATTCATTGAGGACTCACTTGGTTTTATAAAGCATGTTGGCAAAGACAAAACAAGTGGTAAGAAATGACCAAGTGTGATTAGGAAAAGGACCGCAGTCGATACGACTAAAACGAATTTCCTTGCTCGAAATCTGTCCCCAAGAAATCCGAACAGCGGCAAGCATAGGTGTTGAATGCCCATAAGTGACGCCATACCAATCTGAGTTGCGCTGAAGCCAACTTGTTTCATAGAAAGATTGCTGTACCCGAGGAAAACAATTATAGCACTGTTTCCAAATAGGAAAGTCCATTTGAGGGCCAATGATTCCATCGTGAATAACCCCATGTTGCTGATGAGGTACGTGGACGGCGATCTCTGTCCAAGCGTGCGATCACATTTGCTTAAACAATTATCTATTTTTATTTATACAATAACCTGTTTACTCTGCTCATTCTCATTGGTTGTTAGCCATTATATCTATTAGAGGACAAACGCATAGATCACGTCAACAGAGGTGTATGAACCGGGGGGCTGGGGGGGGGGGCACTTGGTAAGAGGCAGCAGGCAAGCTTGGATTCATTCGCATGATGCTCGCTGTAGAATTATATAGATGAAATGTTTGCTCAAAATTCTGCAAATTGTCTTTCCGAGATTCTAGATTTCAAAAATTTCCGGGGGAAGACCCCCCGGACCCTCCTAAAAATGCGGTCACTGATTACCTGCTTGTAGACTTCAGCCCCCTCCCATTAAATCCGTTCCTACGCGCCTGCACGTTAAATCACGTCAGATGACTGGATTTGTCTTTTTTCAATGCCCTTTTGAATTATTTGTTTTTCAATTTTTATTGTATAAAGCAAATAGATACCATTTTACCGTTGTCTGTTCATTTATAGATGCACCGTAGAAGACGTCACAACGTGGTAAGAACATCAGTGACCTTTGACGCTCTTAATTACCACGTTGTTACATCTTACCGGTTTTTTGTTTTTACCAAAAATGTTGTTACGTCATCTATACATCTATATAACTTAACAGACAACGGCTAAGTGAAATCTATTTGTTATTTTTATTTATCTTGGTATAAAAATACCAAATATAATTTTGAAACCATGTTTCCATAATGTGTAGAACATGGAAAGTTCTCCGCCATTTTTAATTCAAACAAAAGGTTGCTAAAATGTTTTTAAAACATTTAAAAATGTAAAACTTTGATATTTTAAGACATTATTCATGTATTTCTTGTCGCCCAATTGCTTTTGTTTATAAAAACACAAGTCTGTTCCCACGGCAATTTCTCGTTCTCCAAAACTTCCACTTGTGTTTCTATAACTGGATATGGAAACACACGCACACATACCTGTAGCCTGCGTGGCGGCGTTAGGGGAGGGGGAAAGCGCAAAAGCCAAGTGGGGACGTGGGGGGGGGGGGGGTGTCGGAGAACGCCTGTACGAAAGACCCACAAACACGCTCGGAGAAAGTTTCACTGCGTAGTAATGCAAAGCCGATTGATTCACAAGCCTCAGCCAGAATCAACTCTGTGCTTCCATGTCTACCCGATTGCTTGAATAAATTTTCAAAATAAATCTTGTTCAACCAGATGCAGTCAAGCGTTTAACGGAGTTTCAGACATGGATATTTCACGAAAGCCCGCTAGTCGCTGATTGGTTGCGATTTTTGACAGTTTTTCATGTGAGCAAAAACATAGGTATTGCAGCAGAAAAAATAAGAAATGCTTTTGAACTTTATAACTTTATTAAACTCAGTATTAACACATGCGAAAGAAGGAGACAGCGATGTTCCACCAACCGATAACATCAACAGCCCTGATAGAATGAAGCGACATCTGACTACCGAACACCGTAACTCCAGAATGGAATTTGGCTAAGAAATGTCATAGGCAAGACAACGTAGAAACCATCACTTATATACGTTTAGCCGTAAGTCTCTTTATTCTGAAACATCGAAGGAATTCTCGGAAGGCCCAGAAAGCATTGTTGAAACACCTGAAGACAAGGACAAGGTAGAAATCACAGTAATAGCTAGGCTGCTTCAACTGCCAACTGATAATCACGCGCTCGCACGAACGTCTGGTAAATCTACCAAATCCATAATCAAACTCTTGATAAATCCCGTCGGTAATACCATCAACACATCTTTTTCTGCCAGCAGCTCCCTCGTGGCAACTTTTTGTTCCTGTTTTAATTTAAAGCTACGACCAGCAACGAACTGAAGATCGGTTAAAGCTTTCGAAAGAAAATAATCTACCAACACGGTTTTTCTAAAGTCGCCATTTTTAAATGTTTATTTCCTGACAGGAAACCCTGAATACTAATGAGTTGAGTTAGCCAATCAGAATTTATCGTCCTCTGGTGGACGTAGAAATCCAAAAACATGGGTCTTTCGTTCTTCGTTAAACATCTATTTCCGGTTTTAGTTAATTTGCAAGTCTCACATTCATCTGGGCAATTCTGTTTTTCCTTCGGCGCTGTAAAAACTCTAGATGATGGTCGCCCATTCATAAAGTGTGTTCTGATGTTCCTAAGTTCCTGATCGTCGTATTACAGCTAATGCTTTTCGTTTCAGTTCTTCATTGATAAATGGTATTTTCAACCAAACATCTTCTTGACTTTCTTCTCTATAGGCTGTGTGTTTCGTAAAGTACTTTTAATAACTGCTTTGACAAACCTTTTTGGATATCCATTCAACGTAAACGTGGTTGTAATTTTACGAAGTGATGCGGTTTTAAGACGATGAGTCGGTTGAACGGGCAATGACTCTTCTGATCTCCAACCAAGATTGTTCTTTTTGATGACACTGGTCCATGCATGCTATCCCACGGAGTGATGTTTCACATACACTGTCGTGGTAAAAGTCCGTTTCTCAAGATCAAGTGAAACCAATGTATCTAGAAACGGTAGTTGGTTATTTTCCGGAATCTCGATTGTAAATTTCAGTGCTGAATTAAGTCCATTGGCTATGGATAAAAGTTCTTCTGCGGTAATGGTATCCGACATCCATGCGATGAAGATATCATCAATATATCGCTTCAATACGATGGTTTCACCGGCTTTATGTAATATCTGAGAGTTTAGTTCATTCATATACATAATAGCCAGTGTCGGGGCAAGGTTGTTTCCCATAGCAAGCCCGGTCTTCTGGGTATAGCTATTTCCTCCAATTAGGATGACATCACTCATCAGGCAGAGTCGGAGAAGCGTCTCAAAGTCGTCTTCGTTCAAAGATTTCAATTTACAATTCAATTTATGTTCTGAAAAAAGCGTTTTGCAACGGTAAAGACACCGGGCGTAGTCGAATCTACATCCTCAAGTGGGATGGAACCATACAAATTACAGACGTCGAGACTGCAAAATCCATGTATTTTCCCGCCGATATCAGACAGGAACTTCATGAATTCATCTGTGTTCGTAAGGTGGGCTGGTATATGTTCCAAGAGAGTATTGAGTGATTTCGCTATAAATTTTGATAGGCGTGTGGCAGGAGTGTCGGGTACTGCATGTATCGGTCGGCCTTGCAAATCGCCTTCTTTATGGTCTTTGGGTAGACAATACGCCGAGCAGGGTAATGGCTCACTGCAGATGTTGCTCTTGAGATTTTTCCAGAGTTTACAGTCTTCATTTCGATATTTTTCCGCAATTTTATTGTGTTGACCATTAAATCGAATCTGTTCTGTCCTTGGGAGGTTCAGTCTAGTTTTAGGTTGGTAGTTTTCAGTTTCAATCGTACTTTTAAGAAGGATGTCGTCGTAATGGTTAATATCAAGAGCGACAAGTCGTTTTGATTTGTCTGTTGGAATTAATTTGGGAATTCCAAAAAATTTTCACATGCTAATTTGCCATATATATGGAGGAGTCATTGTAAATATTTTTTTTAGTCCACCGAAGAAGCCTTTAACCGGCGAAACGTTTTTTAATTTTGCCTGACGAAGTTTGATTTTACACTTTCATTATATACCAGGCATGGCTTTCAATATATAAATATATATATATATATATATATATATATATATATATATAAGCCGTACATAGTGGGTCCCAAGTCCACAGTTACCATAAAGCCATTATGGTGATAGCCGGTAGGGCACATTGTATACTTTCATGTACATTGTATACTTTTATGTATATATATATATATATATATATATATATATGTATATATATATATATATGTATATATATATGTATATATATATATATATATATATATATATATATATATATATATATATATATATATATATATATATATATATATATATATATATATATATATATACGTGTAGGTTTTGGTCTACGAAATGCAAAGAGTGCTCAACAACATATAGTTAGAGCAAATAATAGAAGTAGTATAGAAAGTGGGGCTACCAGCACAGTTTTCAATTTTTCGTGCTTCGCAACTAAAATTGAAAACTGTGCTGTTACCACACACTTTCGAGACTACTAAAACGATACGAAATAAATTTCGTTAAATAAAATTCGTTAAATGAAACAAAAATAAATTATACTCTAAAACCATCACACGCGTTTCCCAAAATAGTTTTTCGAGTATTAGTACGTAGAAGCTGCAACTCTCTGTCGTGGCTAGTCATCCTTTCCCCGAGTACAGTATGTTTAAACCTCTCGTCTAGTTTCTCACGTTCTAAGATAGTCTTAGCGAAGAGTTGTCGTTTGATCTCTCTAATCTGGTAGATAAGTAACAACTCTTTGTTGAGTCTCGCTGTCTTTTCCTCCACTGGCTCCTGACGTTCTACACTCATTAAGTTAGTGTATACTCATGTCTTTAAGTCGTTTTGTAAATTATTGTAATTATATAGAACTGTCTCCTTCATTCGGGGGTTTCCCCTCGGGGGTTTCCCCTCTAGCCATATGGCTAAGTACGTGTTTACTAGTTGTTAGTCCACCCGATAACAACCCTAAACAAGGGAGGTAGGGGGATACGTATGATATAAACTTCTCTACGTCTCTTTTAAGTAGTTGGTCAGTGATCAACTCTTTTTCTAGCTTTTCAGGTGATTCAATAGCGTTGAACCCTCCTAACGCGTGGGCGAACTTGCTTATTAAAAGATCACAGAGAAACACGTTCGCTTTCTCCATTCTTTTTACCTCCCATTCTTCGTAGATCTTGTTGATGACTTTATCTGAAGCCTTTTTGAGATAAGCGACGGATTTGTCTATCCCACCATCCTCTGAGAGTCTTCTTAGTTCATCTCTTTTCTTGTCTACATCAGTTTGTGGAGTGTCGTCGGCTTGTGGTGTGTTGGTTTGTGACTCATCGATCACTTCCTGTTCTGCTTCTTGTATGTCTTCGATGAGTTCGTCGATTGTCTCAGTATTTTTTGTCTTACGTTTTGGCATGTCCTATATACTATGTGGTATGTTTTGTTTTTGCGGAATAACTAGTTCGTACGAGTACGGGTGTCTTAGAAGTATCTCCAATCTTGCGTACTCATTGTCTTTCAACTGTTTTATTATTTTCTCAATTTCCGCTTTATCAACTCCGTTGAGATAATCGTCTACGATAATTTTCATATCGTTTCTGTTAGGGTTGTAGAATGTTACTAACTTTGAGATGTTCTCACGGTATGGTTTACTAATTGAGGTTAGTTGTTGTGTTATGACTATTGTGGATAGGTTGTAGTGTCTAGCGCTAAAGGCTAGTTTAACTAGTTCGCTTGTTCTGTTTTTGACGTCCTGCCCACCAGCGCAATCGTCTAGTATTATCAATGAATTGGTGCCTTTGTAAATACCAGTCACATATATTTAAGAAATACGTCGACCTTGTCTTGCTCACACTGAATAGCGATAAAGTTTGGGTCTCTCAAGTATTTCCACTCTATGTACGTTTTATTCCATTCAAATGTTGGACATATAAGAATGATGTAATCGAAGTGATTCATGTAGTCTTTCTCTATCATATCCAAGAGGTAGTGCGTTTTACCACAGGCTGTCATACCAACAATTAGCATGTTAAAAGGCGTTTTCATATAGAATACTATATGTTTTAGTATTGGATTGATTGTAGATCGTTGTTGATAAGGTTTACGAGTCCGTCGGAGAGTATGAATATTCTACACATGACGTTCGCTGTTGTGACTTTTTTAATGATTTCCATCAGTATTCCTGACTGAGTATTCACGATCTTTTTTCCAGTGGCTACTTTCGCGTTATCTTCGATAGATCTAAGGTCAACAACCAAAGCGAAACCGTCTTTGTAAAACTTTTGGACAGTCATGTGCTGGTCACAGTCTAGTTTTCGTCCAAATAGTCGTTTCGCTTCTACCCATAGTCTTGATTTTGGTATTCCTTGACTGTATACCATATTTGGCACGCCTTCTATAGTAAGTTTGACTGACTCTATGTTTGGGTAGACGAACTCCTCACTGTCAGTTCTTGTCTTATTTGTGAAGAGTAGAACGATAGCTTTCATTGACTTTCTTGGTAGGTTAATATTTTCGTTCACAAGTGTGATTCCTTTATCCCACTCCACAGTCTTCATTAGAGTGACGTGCTCGTACGATAGAGATCTACCGGATGCGTATAGAGATGATACTTCATCAGCGATCTCTTGACTCTCGATAGTTTCGTACTCCAATTCAAGGTTCTCCAACGTATAACCAGTAACAGCTGATCCAGATTGAGCCACCATAATATCAGTTGCTTTGGGGAGTGTGATTATGTACCTGAGATTGTTGTTCATATTATACGGTGCGTATAATCCGTGATCTTCTAGAATCTTGTCAAGTTGAATCTTTTGTTTGGTGCCATGAATAGAGAACATCAGACCATCGCTAACTTTTTGTACGTTTCCACTGGCCGCGCCACTGTCGTCCTTCGAGATTAACTTTCGAAGGTTCTCGTTTGCTAGGCCGTATTCGATCATAGCCGTTCGCTCTGTTTTAGGTCTCCATAAATCTCTGTACGTACCGATAAGACTCTCACCACAGTTGTCGTACACAGTCTCACCTGCTAGTTTTATAACCAGTTTTTCAGAGAGTAGTCTCGAGAGGTTATTAAGAAACCATGATTTCGCGTTCGCACTTTTGAAGTCGAATAGGAGATGGAAACTGGAGGGTACCAAGCAAGTGTTACCCTTTGTCTTTGGGATATCAATGTATAACTCCTCCTCTGGATTGGCTTTATTAGGGTTCAGTGTCACAACGTGACGGGTCCTTGTGCCTTTGATAGCAGATATTTCACGACGTCTATATCCAGGAAGCAACTCTTTTTCACTAGTATTCATACTATATATTATAACACATGTTTTATTTCCTCTGTTTGTACTGATCGTAGACTAACCAAGCTATAGTGCTATCGCTAGGATCCACAAATTAGACGCTAACCAAGATATGCCTGCAGCTCCCCACTTTAGCGCAGTTGCCACCACGTTTAGCAGTCCAGCCAGTAGAGGGCCAGCCTTTGTGGCTAGGTTAGCTATAGCTTTTCCTAATTTTCCAAGTGCTTGACCACCTTTGAAGACAACACTTCTAGCAGATATTATAATCGTGGTGATAAAAGAGGCTATGGTTATTCCTAAAGCCGAAGCGCCTAACCAATTTTCTTTAAACCACTCCTTTACTTTTTGTAACCGAGTGATGTCCTCTTCTTGTCGCTCCCTAACATTCTCACGTTCCAATTGGTTTAAGGTTCGACCCTTAGCTATCTCGAGACCTGTCAATCTCTTGTACAATTCTGTCCTCTTTACGGAATTATATTCCTCTCTATTCATATCGTCTGCGGTCTTGTCAATAGCGTCCTGAAAATAGTCGGCTTGAACTGTTAGAAATTGTGGTCTAGTGGCTGGATCGATTGTATCACTTGGGTTTAGAACACCTCGTAGATCACGATTCTCTTCTTCTGTTAACCCAAATACGTTATCGTAGTTCGCTTCTGTTCTAATTACTGGGAAGTCACTTGAAACTGTGGTGTCTTCTGTTATATCGTCAGTTGTTGGGGTGTCTACATTTTCTGTTCTAACATCAGTTGAGGTGTTAGGGATTTGTTCGACCAACTGCTTAAACTGTTCAATCGCACTCTTACTATTTTTGTCTATACTGTAGACTAAACCATTTCTTCCAGGTTTTAGTATTAGTTTAGGTTTCAAATATTTACCGTCTTCTCCTACCGGTTTGAAAAGAATAGAACCTGAGGGTGTTACATATGACCTATTGACTATATTCCTTGACACATCGTCATTACTGAGTCTTTTTTTATACAGTTTACGTATTTTTCTATCTATTAGATTGGTTCTTTTTATACCATTTTCTAAAATCTCTTTGTTGAGTACGTTTAGTTTACCCAACCTTCTTTCGATTTCGCTAGCCTTTTCGAAAGCTAAATTGAAGCTCTCGTCGTGGACGTCACCATATGTCGCCGGTCCAGCAAACACTACTGCTGGAGCCTCAGTGGTGACATCGCTGCCTTTATTAGTTATTGTAACTGTATTACCATCATCGTTACCTGTGAATGATGTCTCCGCATGTGTGATTCTGTCTTGTACTCTGCGTTCTATGACTCTATTCTCTATCTCTTGTTTCACCCTGGTGATTCTTATGTGCGTAAAATTAAGTTCTTGTGTTGTCCCGTGTTCCTCGATTATAGCATCGAGTCGGGTGACTTCACTTTCTAACTCCTTGTCCGTATACTTCTCAAAATCGTTACGATTTTGCATTTCGATTTCATCGAACCCTCCTTCAGCCATTATATACTACTCGATATTTTGAATATCACTTTCTGGTATCCATGAGTTGTGCTTACTATCGTAGCCAAGCCACTTGACTAAAACCATTTTCTTACCTCCCACCTTCTTTCTCTTTAGTATCTTCTCAACTTTATATACATCGTCTTTTTTATCGACAGCTGACAACTCTTCCTCGTAGAACTTACCAACGATAGGTTCCCCTTCATGGTCCTCTATCTCGTACACGGTAGGGTCACCACGTATGACCTTTGTAACTTTGAATAGCTCCTCAGTGAAGTTAGCCTCATACCCTTTTGCAAATATGCTCTTGTACTTTGATATCCTGACAGTCTCACCTACTTTAAACTTTGGTAGTGGGTAGTCACCGAAATGGTGCCCAAACAACGTCGTCCATACTTCGTTTTCGTTTTTCTTACTAACGTCTTTAGGTTTCATTAAAATAGTACTATGTTTGGTATTGTTGTAATTCTCAACAAGCTGGTCTAGAATGTCACTTGTACGTTCCTTTACTGTAGAAGTACTTCCACATAGACGTCTTGAGTGTTCTGTTAAACCGTTCCACGACTGCTGCCTTTTTATCAGAGTTCGTGCTGAAGTACTTAACATCGTGTTTGTCCAATATAGATCCTTCACACCAACGTTATAGAATTCCTTACCGTCGTCAAACTGAGCCAGCTTTGGGTACTCACCAAATCTAACCTTAGCCTTCTCTAGTAACTTTGTGACAGCCTTAGTCATGTTTTTCGTGTCTTTCCTATAGACGGGTATTGCGAAAGCATACCTACTAAGGATCTCAGTGGCTGTTAGTATCCAGTAGTACCCGTTGTTCTTATGCTTGTACTTGCCCATGTCAACCAAGTCCATCTGTATCTGCTCACCCAGATAGTCAACAAATGTTTGTCTAAACTTGTGTTTCTTAACAACTGGTTTGTACCTGGTGTACGTGTCTTGAGATTTTAACCAGTCCTTTATCTTTACCCTACTAACGTTTAGACCGCCTTCTTGTGCCTTTTGGTACAGCCTCTCGGCAGATTGGTAACCAGTTGATGGGTTGTAGTAAATATCTCTTAGTTCTTGCTCCATATACACTACGTGATGTGTAAATCTAACAACACCTCGCCAACGTTAATACTGTTATCGTCCTGATCTGTTATCTTGAACTCTAGTTGGTTGATGACTCCTTTGTTTATTGGGATTTTCGACCCAACACCAAAATGTTGTACAGAGCCCTTAAGTGTCTGTGTGCTAGTTATTGGCAGTACTGCGATACAACCACTTTTGCTACCATTAACTATGTTATTAGACCTGTCCACAATATTAGATGTTACTTGTATGTATTTCAGTCCTCTGTTAACGTTCACAACGTTAGGACTGGTTTTTGTGGTGTCTATTGTAGTGTTTTCGTCAAACCCTAAAAGTTGTCCAAATTTAAACAGTTCTATTTGTTGATCAATTGTTATCGTACACGTCGAGTCATATCTGTTAGCCACTAGCTTGACGTCTCCTAACTCTTTCAAGTCGTCGGCAATCGTTTTAAAGGTGTGGTACCCAGGACTAAAAACGTGGTTGTTACTGTTATAAGTTATCTTACTGTTGACTGTGGTTACGTTAACGTAGTCCCAAAAGATGGTTGCCTTCTTCACTAGTAAGTGAGGGTCTGAGTTAGTTGCTAGAGTTGACTCTGGTAGGTCTATAGTTTTCGTTGAACCACTAATCAATACTACCACTCTCATATAACGTACGGTATGTTATGATGGATGCGTTCAAAAGAAAGTATCCTTATGCTGACAAGAATAGGTTTTTTCTTGATGTTGACGACAATATGCATATACATATATTCTTCGTGACGAAAACCAATATTGGTGACGTTAGTGTAGACTCAAGTAGGTTTAAGAGTAACCCGGAGTACACTAAGTATCTAACGATAAACAAACCAATGATATACCTGACCAGGAAGAGATAGCTAACGCCATACGCGTGGCTAAGCTGAATCTAGTGAAAAAGTACCCTCACATCACTTTGAGCAAGTTTGAGTTCGATCCAACTGTCTCACAAGACGGTGAGGTTAATGGCGTTGACATATATTTTAGAAACAACGACATCATAAGCACTAACATAACTAGTGATACCTTCAAAAACGACAAGAGTATGTGGATTTGGTTACACAACAACAAGTCTCCAAAAGGTCACGACGACAAGTTTCCAAAAATATGGCTATCTGGTGGAACTATCCAACCACTATCAAAAGGTCGCAAGAACCACTGGGGACTTTGGGATGGCTATCCAACGGAAAACGTGTTGACACGACGGAGGAAAGTACACCAAGAAAGTACACCAAGAAGGTGGAGAGCACCTGGAGACACTCGACAAACCAAAGGTGACGAATCGTCTGGTGACATCAAACGTGGCACACCAGGAAGGTGGAGAGCATCTGGAGACACTCGACAAACCAAAGGTGACGAATCGTTTGGTGACATCAAACGTGGTACACCAGGAAGGTGGAGAGCATCTGGAGACACTTGACAAGCCAAAGGTGACACATCAAGAACGTCGTCTAGAGGCGACACCAGGTGACAACACTACAGAGTTGGGGCTAGTTCTAGTGGTTTCGGCTGCGTCTGGCTATTTAGTAAGCAAATATATGTTATAACATAATGAGTCTAAGTTATGGATTTGAGGACAGAGACTACGAGAGTGACAAAATATTAAGAAGAGCGAAGAGACATCTAGACAGTGACCCTAAGTTAAGCGTTAGCGGTGGGAGGATGTCTGGAGACATAGATATGGCGTTCAGGACACTCAAAAACATAGCAGACCCAGAAGATGATTGGGATGCTGTCAGTAAAAAAGTGTTGGAGTCTGTATACTTATCGCAATACTTTAGAACGCAGTCCTATAACGTTGTATTTGACTTTAACGTCACAAACCATGCTGTGAGTATGGTGGAATACCACAGTGGAACAAATAAAGCGAAAACCATTAGAGATAAAACAAACATGTTAGTACAATACGACCCAACGTATGGTCCTATTATTGGTGTTAACAATGGTCATAGCTTCCTATCCCCCGAGCTAACTCCAGTTCCGTTTGAAGCTGGAGTGCATTTTAACTGTCCACGTATGCAATACTGTGACATATCCGTTTTTATGGTAGTGAGGTTAGTCACGAGGGTTTCTACGATAGATTGGGAGGCAATTATCTCAAACGATGATGGATCGTGGGACAAATACATAGGATACAAAGGAGGCGAAAACGATAAATTATCATATGGTGGTGGCTCTCCAGCAAAGGAGTATACGTGTACAATCCCAAATAACATCGACATCACCAAGAGACATATGATATCAATACATTGGCGGATGGGTAACTCCTACGTTAAGGTGAACAACGTAAGATCAACAGACTCAGACTTCACAGCTAACCACGAAGAGATAGGGTCTCCTCACGTAACGATCTTTGGAGTGTATCGACCAAAAATACCACTCGCACCCTATAAGTACCCGTCTTTGATAGAGTTCTACGGTGTGAGGGTTGTCTCTGGCTACATGACGAGCCGAGACATAATATTAGTTGGTAGAGATATGATGAAGGAATATGATGTGAGCTAAGATATATGAGGAAGAAGTCAGTTGTTGTTTTCAATCACATATCAAAGGATATGTCAGAGGAAGAGGTGCTAGAGCTCAAACGCTTGTACGCGTACTACCACAAACTAGAAGCCTGTTACAAATGGAAATACAAGAGGTTGAAGAAAGTTAAACTATCGTTAAACATGACTAGCATAGGGTTAACGACAGTAGGGATTGTAGCTGGATCGATAACAGCTAACCCTCTAATCATTGCTTGTATTAGTGGTCCTGGTGTGATCATCCAAGGCTACTTGGCTAAATCCAATCTGACGAGTAGAGTGGAGCATTGCAAGTTTGCGCACACTAGCTACAAAAAGATATTGACACAACTAAGATCGTATCTTAGAGGTCTTCCTTACAATGAGTCAATGTTTCTCTCAGACGTTAAAGTGTTGGACGATAATGTGACTGACTTATGCCCACCAATTAATGGAATGGTGAAAAGGTACAATAAAATATATGACGAGACTAACGCTCCAAATTAGGGTAAGACATGAGGGAGATCGTTAACATCCTCAGGAAGGTCAAACGAGAGGTGTTTGAAAGGGGACGCAAAACGATGGGGTCTAAAAACTCACAACCACACACAGTCTATATATCAGAACTAAGGGTGTTTTCCACATAAAAGACGACGAAAACTCAGGTCCCAGTTTGGGACCTGAGTTTTTGAGTGATAAAGTAGACTACTCTGACCAAGGTCCTAAAACGGAACCTTGGTCAGAGTCACTTATAATATTACATACAGTATATTATATATGACGAGCCTTGTCAAACATTTCAGTTTTGAGAACAATTCAGTCACGACTATCAAAGATGGAGACAATATATGGTTCTATGGAAAATAAGTCGCTAAGGCACTAGGGTATAAAAACGCGAGTTGGGCTATCAGTGTACACGTTGATGATATATATAAGGTCAAACGAGAGGTGTTTGAAGGGGGGCGCGAATCACGCACCCCTTTAAATTTACAACCAAACACGATACTCATATCGGAGCCAGGAGTTTACTCTCTAGTCTTCTCATCGAAACTCGAGTCAGCCAAGAAGTTTCAAAACTGGGTGTTCACAGAAGTCCTACCATCTATTAGAAAGACAGGACAGTACACACAACATAACCAACTATCGATTATGAATGAGACAGATTTACACTACGACATTGTGAAGTACATTAGAGAGTACCATCCAACAATAGTCATCCCAGGGTTGGGTGAGTACCAAGACACATCTACTAAAAGAATAGATGGATGGAAGAAAGGTTACAGTGGTGGGCAACCAGACTTGATAGTTCCACAACTACACATGAGATACAATGGTTTTGCTATAGAGTTCAAAACACCGAAAGGTAATGGGGTTATTAGGAATAACCAGTTGAGGGTATTAAGGAGACTAAGATCACAAGGGTACAACACATTACTATCCTCAGACCAACATGAGATAATACATTTCATAGAGACATATATGATAGACTCTAGAGTTCTGTGCGAGTACTGTAATAGGAGATTTAAGAGTGAAACCACACTGTCTAATCACCAAAGATACTTTCATCGAATACTCTATCTGCGAGACGACCTGTTAGACGACTGTGAGGTCATCTGTAACAAGACAGTACCACGTATAGTATAAGATGACTGACAGTGAGTCCGTACCTATTATAACGTCGACAACAAGGGTTAAAGACCCTAAGAGAGTAGAGGCAGGCAAACGCTTGGCTGCTATATCAAAAGCAGCCAAAGAGAGGAAGATGAGAGAGAGAGTCACAAGTGAGGACGATAGTTTTAACTACGGATACATCATAGGCACTATAGGAGTGGTAATAGCCGCTGGCTCGCTGTACTACACGATTAGGCAAGACAAACAAGTAGTGGAGTCTAAGACCGTTGTTATAAAACCATCACGTAAACTCGACAGCCTCGATTAAAACATGTCGTATAATATATGACATCAATAGACAGAAAAGAACTGATGAACGAGCTATACGACGCAGCCCTTGTGACTGCTGGAGCCGTAGCTGTGTCCATGGCATCAAAGAAAGTACTAAAAGAACCGTTAGGAACCCCTGAATCAGTGAAGGGCACCCTCAAGTTAGCGACTGCTGTAGGCGTTTCAACGCTACTCGTTAAGTGGGCGCAGAGCAAGAAATACTTACCTATTGACCCGTTCTCAAAATAATCTAACGTAATACATAATGGCTAGTGTGATAGCAGGTGGTTTATTCAACGCTATAGCATTCGCAGGAGCTGGATTTATATTCAGCAAGCTAAACCACACCGGCTACGAGACAGAGATAAAGAGACACAACAAAGCATTGGAAAGTCTTGCAAGAGCGAAAGAAAAGTTCTACGAGAACGAGATTCGTCAGAGAGACAAAGTCCAGGAATTAAGACAACAATTGTCAGATGCTAACGCAGACATAAACGACACGAACCACGCTCTGGATCAACTAAGACAAGTACTGACGATACAGTATGATGGGAAGACATTTAGTAAAGAGCCTGAGTTGTCAGACTATTACAAACCCTCAGATGAGATGAAAGAATACCAAACGGTATTCGTTGGAGTTGTTGGACTACCTTTAGGTTACTTAATATATAGAGTGTTATAGAAATGAGCACTAAAACTTTGAAGGAGATGGCTATGGAATTTGATAAAAAGCGTAACTTGACAGAGACACTCTCTTACCAAACTCGTCAGATAGAAGAGTTGGAACAACTACTATCAGACGCTCTAAAACAGGTCACAACAATAAAGTGTGAGTGGGAGATACTAACCGACAACCACGAAGTTACTACACTATAGTCTAAAGATATATATAGTATATACTAACTTAGATGGTTGACGAACGTACAATGAGAATGTTCTATGCTGGGTATACATTGGATGAGATTGAGACATCAAAAAAGTGGAGTGGTACTACATTAGGGTACACATTGGACGAGATCAAGAATGGAAGTAAGGACGTAACACCAAAAAAGTGGCACGACACCACATACTGTTACGAGTGTAGTAACCACAGAACCCAAATCGAAGATGGTGTATTTAGTTGTAACAAGTGTGGAGAGACTACCTACGGACGCGTGAGAAACTTTGTACCTAACATTTGGATGTACAAGAAATCGGCTCATAGTTATAGTAAGTGGCTAGATAGAATGTTGACTGAACTAGTTAACGAGAGTGACATACCAACAGTTGTCAGTGATTTTATAGAGATAATATGGTCTCTTAAAAGAAACAAACTGATTGTCAAGAACATATCGAAATATATTTTCTATGTCATAAGAATATGCTCTAGAAGAGGTATAGAGTTGAGAGGTAGTCTTAACGACCTCAAACCTGGTAAGGTTAAGGTACGATTCGAGTATAACCTGTATAGTGTAGTATACAAGGATCTAGGTTGGGATGGGAGAGGAGATCCATACTACAACGAGTGGATAAATAAAATATATGGTAATATATAATGGCAAGACCAAAAATTTACCAAACCAAAGAAGAAGCTTTGATAGCATCCAGAGCTCAAACCAAAGAGTGGATGAGAACTCATAAGTGGGTGTGTGAGACGTGCGATCAGTCATACCACGTGACCTCTAAATATAAACACATCAAGACTAAAAAACATTTTAGAAATTTAAACAGCTAGTTCTGGACTATTTTGTAATGTCCATACGCATAGCTAGATACACCGTCTGGTAGTATATGTCGCTTGTCGTCAAAGCAACTTAAGGATATCTTATTTATTTCATAGCTTCCTAGTTGGTGGCTCTTGCTGCGAATAGTTTTAATTATGTGAGACGTTTGCTCACCATTTGTCAGGACACTTTTATAGTTGTCGTGTCTTATATTATTTCTAATGGTACTCTTCTTGATACCTTTAGCAGTCTTCCCACCTTTTCCATCCTCTTTTATGTAGCTATACATTTTCGACCTTAAACCAACGAACTCAACGATTGGGACTCCTAATGTCTCATCCTTCATTTTACCAATAACCTTCTTGTTGGTTAGGTCGAAGTAAGGAGATGACTTATCATATCCACTAAAGTCGAACATTTCTTTGTTAGCGTGCATGTCTTTGTACACATCCTCCGTCTCAATCTCATACATTAGGCTATCCGTGTCTGTGAATAGTAGTTTGGCTTTGTTGCCATACTCCTTTTTGATGTTATTGTAGTGGAAGTCGTACATCAATGTCTTTGACAAGTCTAGAATACACATACCTACGTATGCTGGTCTATTTAGAGTTAGTATCTCTTTGATCTTGTGAACTGCTACCAAGTTATTGTCAAATATCTTACTGCTCACAAAGGTTGGTTTTGACGTTAGTTTCTTCAGTTTTTCCTTGTCTGTTACTAACTCCACGTTCACACGCTTTCGTAGATTCTCCATAGTCTTTCCGAATACACTATTATTCATGAGCTTGAAGAAATCCTTCTCAAAGTCGTTCTTCGCTTGGGTCCTCTTGTCTGTATTAAAGTCGATATATTGTTTGAGCCATGGTGACTGATCGAACTGAAGTACTCTATGTATCTTCTTAACCTTCATTCCCAAACTTTTGTATAACTGTAGGTTTCTATAATGAACGACATACTTACTCTTACCGTTTAGGTTAGGTACAAGTTTTGCAACCTCTCCAACAGATATCTTAAACTTGTTTTGGATTGCCTTACAATAGTTTGACAACATATCACTACTTACTTTCATCCTCTCAGGGGCTAAAGGATAGTCGTTGTGAAGATCGTGCAACTCCTCTGGATACTCTAAATCAACCTCGAGTATCAACCCTTTGTCTGAGACGTTGTTATATTTATCTAGATTGTTGATGTCAAAACCTTCGACCCACTCAAACCCACCAGTCGGTAGATACTGACACATAGCCCAACCATAAAGGTTATTAGCGTCTAAGTATACGATATGTTTCGATGGTTTACTACTATCATACCCCTTCATGTATTTGTTATTAGCTTCTCCGTGCCTATGTGTTATGCAGGAGACACCACCCCGCATTCCTTTCTCGATGAACTGAAACATATCAATGTTAGTCATTAACTTTAGTTCCACTCCTGTCATCTTTATAGAGCGGCGTCCCACGATAGTCCAGGTGATGTGAAGTAATGACAAGGATCTAACTGGTAGTACTGTTTACACGTTCTTCTAAAGTTCTCGAACACGTCAGCCAGTAGTAACACGTCAGACTTTAGGTATAGGTCGTGGTACTCACCCATATTCTCCACACCCATTGTCTCCCACACTTCTTGAGCGTGCTCGTAGTCTGTGTCTGACACATGCTCGTCGTTTAGGATGCTGTAGAAACTCTCCTTTGATGGCAACTCAAGTTCGTTAAACTTATCAAAACTATCCATATAGTCATATGGGTACACACCTTTTCGCGACACCAACTCTAGCTCCTCGCCTTGAAATAGTTCAGACGTATACTTGAGACATTCCTTTGGTAGGTTGTTCACCAGGTTGGCTAGACTAGAGCTCATGAATTGGAAACTATCTAGAAACACTAGATGTTTACCTAACATGAATGCCATATATTTCTCCATATTATTTGGTATGACGTTGATTTTCTGACCTATCTTGCCTATCTCTTGCATTATGAAGTGACTATCGTACCCTCTTAGATTATGGAATATTACAGGTATCTTATCAGTCAGTCTATAGTTCCTATTACATAACTGATGTGCCGAACCTCTATACTTACCAGTGACATGACAATGATCTCTAACTCTCACTTGTCCCCTTTTGTATTCTCTATCACAAATATGACATTTAGTCGCTTCCTTGAAGTTAACCTTGTCAGCTATGGTCATCACCATGTCCTTATTAAAATGCTCCTTTCTGACTTTCTTGCAGTATTTAACCTCCTCTAGCATCTTTTTCATGAACTTCCTAACTGCGTTCTTACCTCGAAACATCTCTACTGGTTTACTATATTTATCATCGTAACAGCATACTACTTTGTACCCATACCCACAGTCCGTGTGTCTTTGGTACTCACTAGTGTACGATCCTGTAAGTGGTGTCACGTTGTCGACCTTCTCTGTGATAGCCTCGAAGTCTGCGTATATCACGAATGGTACCTCTAATTGTTTGTGATAATTTACGTACTCAAGAGTACTGTCTTCTTCAGCTGGCATCTTGATCGCTTGCTTACCATTTACCACCATACAAACCTCCTTATGCTTCTCAAGAATCTCACTGGTAGTAAAGCAGTGAAGACAGTACCTACAGAAATTCTTACGACACTTGTGATTAGACTGACCACACATAAACCTATCAAAGTCTTTGATGTATACGTAGTGTCGTTTAACACCATTCGTTATTAGCAGTAGGTCCATATGATCCTCGAACTCCTCCTCAGAAACATTGATAGGAAATGTCTGCTTGTTCTCATACCCAAACACGCTTATGCTAATATCATTCTGACTCTCTATCTTGTTGTACTGTTTTGTATCCACTGGAAATCTCACTCCTTCGTAATTGACAGAACCTACGTTCTTCTTGTGCTTCGACACTCTCTGCGGATTCTTTCCTACAGGACACTTGTGCAACACGTGACACCACATGAAACACTTGTCATCTTCATTCTTTATATTAATCAAACCTTTCGACGCGTTCCTCAACTCTTCCGGTAGCTCAATATAACTCGATCCTTTAAGAGGATTATACACTACCACATTAATATAGTGATCATTAATACTATCTACAACCCACCCAGACCCTTCTGACAACCACACAGCTATACGATTCACTATCAACTCACTAGCTTGCTTCATAGTCCCACTAATATCAACACTATTAGTCACTGTTTTGACCACACTATTGAAGAAGGCTGTCTTAAACATAGACTATCCATCACCAATTTGTTTCTCTAGAGTCACTTTCAATGTCTCAGAAAACTTTAAACCTTTCAGTCTCTCTAACTCTTTCTGTAAAGTCGAGCCTACTACTCCTCTAGTCTTGACTAGTTGTTTTAGTGGATCATTATTGTCGATCACCTCAACACTATACGACTTAGTGTACCCTTTGAGAGCAACTCTCCTTTGTACTACAGTAGGAAGTGTCTTAGCAATAAGGTTAGTGATTCTCTCATACTCTTTGTCTGAGACCTCCTGACTTAATCGTGACCTCTTAACATATTGTCTAAGATCGCGTCTAGCCTTTCTGACCTCCCTAACTCTGGTGACTCTATTAATAACACCCTCTCTAGATACCTTTCTAATAAGGTCCATCCACTTATACCCCAATGCTTTAGCGTCAGCTAGATAGCCAGACATCCTCTCTAGAAAACTCATCTTAATATTAGGCATAACTAAGTCACCAGAACCTATAGCAGGACCACGTGCACCACCGCTCGATAGTGTACCACTACGAGCAACATTACCATCCACAATAGAGTTACGTTTACTCTCAGACATTTTCACACGAGTCGTTTTATTATTTAATATAGCTAAGTCCTTAGACCTTTTCGAACCACGAGCCCCACTCGACTCATGATCTGAAATAAAGTTCATATCAGGATCACGTGTAATATCACTTGACATAGTCTTATTACTAGCGACACCCTCACCAGCAGCAGCCCCACGTCTAGACACCTCACTCTGTAGCCTACTAGCTGACACATGTCTCATAGGCTTCAAACCATGCGACACATCGCCTATTAGTAGTCTCGAAAGTGGGGCTAACAGCAAACTTTTTCCATTTGAATGTCTCAACTTCTCTGGGGAACTAGGCACTTTTTCCGTTTTTGTATTCCACATATTTGCTCGAAAGTTATATGTGGAATACAAAAACGGAAAAAGTGCCTAGTTCCCCAGAGAAAAAAGTTGAGACATGAAAAATGGAAAAAGTGTGCTGGTAGCCCCACTTTCTATACTACTAATAGATTTTCGCTTACCTCAAAACTGGTCTGCTACAACTTGTTTCATCTGTAAAAAGAAGAGAAGATTCTTTTTACAGATGAAACAAGTTGTAGCAGACCAGTTTTGAGGTAAGCGAAAATCTCTCTCTATATATATATATATATATATATATATATATACTAAAACGAATGTGATGTTGTTCACGGAACGTTGAAAGTGCTCAATACCATAAAGGTAGAGCGAATATATAGTGAAAGTGGTCTTACCTCAAAATGATAAAAGCCGCAACTGTCAGTTTCACGCAAGGCGATCTTCAGGCGAAGATCGCCTTGCGTGAAACTGACAGTTGCGGCTTTTATCATTTTGAGGTAAGACCACTTTCACTATATATATATATATATATATATATATATATATATATATATATATATATATATATATATATATATATATATATACTGTTTAAAACACGAGCAGCAGTGTTTTATCAGATATAAAACCTTATATATATATATATATATATATATATATATATATATATATATATATATATACTGTTTAAAACACGAGCAGCAGTGTTTTATCAGATATAAAACACGAGGCGCAGCCGAGTGTTTTATATCTGATAAAACACTGCTGCGAGTGTTTTAAACGGCTTAAAAAACGACCAGCATTTGGTAAGTTCGTTGGCGTAGTAATTTTGAAAAATAACGTTGTCTAAGCCGAGAAAATCAAAGCTAAAGTTTATGTAAATTAGGATGAATCTTTATCACATATAAAGATACGACACGGTGGTGATTTTCCTTTGTGTTTTTATATATATATAAAAAAGTAGTGTAGCTTGGTACGATCTAGATATGGGCATGAGAACTAATTATACACAAACGATTGCCGGTGATCAACCGCTTGTGGGACAAACAGCGGTCATGCGCACATCCAGAGAGCGTGAAGCGGTGTAGGGCCAGAGGTGCTCAAACTACCACAAGGGTAGTGGGCGTTGCATTATCGCTAAATGACACCTACACCAACTTCACAGAGTGCTCAACAACACCGAAGTGAAGGAGCGTAATATATATATATATATATATATATATATATATATATATATATATTATATATATATATATATATATATATATATATATATATATATATATATTTATATATATATATATATATATATATATATATCAGTATCTGTCAAGGAACCTGCCCGTCTCAAAGTTTAAAAACATTAGATAATTCAATCACGATAAAAACTTTTTAAAAAACTTTATTTTCAACGTTTCGGGGTCCAGCCCCTTTGTCAAGAAACACGAGTTTACAAGAGTTCATGGGCTTTTATAGACAGGCCCTTATTAGATATGCAAAGTTTAGGAATAATATAACATGTTTATAAAGTAGAATATTTAAATAAAGTCTCATATATATATATATATATATATATATATATATATATATATATATATATATATATATATATATCGAAGTAATTAATTAACTATTGATTGAGTTAAAGCTCAATCATCACAGGTACAGAGCAACGGGAGTTCTCAACCATCCCAGATGCTTCCAAGGCTTGTCATGAGCTGATCAAATGTGGTTGCACTCAGAAATGTTCCAGAAGATGCAAGTGGAAATACAGAGCTCTGTAATTGCAATGGACAGTATTCACAGGGATTTGATGAATGAACTCAGTTTCATGTGTAAATAATATAAATAATGAATAAATAATGGTCCAGATGAATCAACTTTATTAAGAATTTGCAATATTGTTAACTCAATGATAATTCAAGAAAAATAATTAGTTTTATTAGATATTTGGATCAAGAAAACTGGGACCTAGCACCTACTAAAATGGATTGGGTGCACGTTTTCATTTTCTGATCTATCTTTTTGATTATAAAGTGTTGAACATTTAATGTTAAGCTTAAGCTGAGGTTCATTTTCGAGTAAGAATGTGTATTGGAGGACTGGGACCAAGTAACACCCTTAAATCATTGTAAATTTGGTTATGTATAATATAGCAAGTAAATATATCGTTCTTAAGATGGACGTGTGTAGTTGTGTCCATTTTCAACTGAATCTGACTTAATTTAATCTCGTTATAAGGTTAAATTGCACAAAACGCTCCGGGCGGTCTGGCACCTTGTTGGGTGTCTAAAAATAGCGTTTAGAGGCACTTTGGCGTTGGGGTCCCGACCCTATCTTTTTAAGTACCTCAAACTCTATAAGGCTGCAAAGTTTCGTGTTGGTATCATAATTAAACGCACAATTGGGGCTATTTAGGACGCCAACAGCCCTCACTAAAAGGACTTCGTCGTTGTCTGATTGAAAAGCATCTAACCCGACTACACTGAATTTCATCACGAATATAAATACAAACTCCACCATGAGCAGTACGATCGCGATCTTTGCGTAATACTTTATATCCAGGGATATGAATTGCATTGTCATTAACGGAACTCTTGAGCCACGTTTCGGTTATGCATGCTAAATCTAGGTTTGAATCAAACGAGCGAAGTTCCTCAATCGTCGGGACTAATGACATTGCATTGGTTAACATTAAACTTGGTACAAATTGATTTCCAATTTTCTTCTTCACTAGATTCGTATCCTCAACTTGCGTTTTAATATAAGTAAGGTTATTTGAATTGATTCGACCAAAACAACTGCGGCTAATAGGACAAAATGGTTGCTTAATCCAATCACGTTTGGTAAATGATTGTCGATTGTCAGAACTAAATTCATTTGGAAATAGGTTACCAATAACAGTCTTAATACTTCGTACCTTATTGATACCAGTACGGCAGCCACGTTAGTAGTTTTTTTTGCAGCTATCTCCAAATCCTGTAATTTTCCCCATGTAGTAAGGTCGATAGCTCGGCAAGCGTAAGCGTGTGTCTTCCCACAGCCAACTGGTTTCATGGACCAAATTTTGGACAAAAAACGTGTCATAACGCTTAGAGCATCTGACCAAAATCTGCTACTTGAGCCAAAATCAAAACGGTGACTCATGCGGGAGACAGAACATTCTCGGTTGCAGCACCAAAACTGTGGAATTCATTACCACAGGAAATTAGAAGCTTCAGTGATATGTTAAGTAGTTTTAAGTCAGCACTTAAGACTTTTCTTTTTTAAAATTAATAGTTTTTTGTTCATAGTGGTAATATATGTAGTAGGCTTTATCTTATAATGAAATTGTAATTAGTTTTATAAGTAAAACTAGAAATACGAGTACGCAACAACCCCTCGCCCGCTTACTGTTTGAGGCTTTAATAGTGTAGTGCTCAGTTGCCAATTTTTCAAACTGCTTATTTTTTGGGTGAGTGGGAAAGTCTTCCAACATTAGTTTGTCTCGCAGACAGGGTTAGAAACCAATTGTGTAACCAATTTTATTAATTATATAATATTAATTTCATTAATATTATTTATGTCAGTTATGGTTTTTCATAATAAATAATCAACATACATGTTTAACAATGGTCACTCATAATTTTATTCAAAGTATATACAGTTGTATTCATGAGACTGGATAACCTATGGATGATATTGCAATATAGTACTGGTACTATATTGGTACATGTATGCACATACATGTATGTGCATATATGTACCATACTGTAATATGTACTGTAAAATGCATGTTCCTTATTGTCTAATTGTCAGTATAAACAGATTCCAAAAGATTCAATACCTAAATTTATCCAAGACCAAGAGTGTTGTCTGAGTATTGATAAGCTTGATAAACCTTTTATTCTGTTACAAGACTTGTGTTGCTTTTATTATTATTAATTATGCACATACATGTACCAGTATTTCAATGGCATTCAAGTACCGGTAACACATATTTCAAAAAGATGAAATTACAAAAGCCCATAATATGCAACAAAGGATGGCATTGCTTAATCTAATTATTTCACCAATATATCATTAATTCAGAATGAATTCCCTTCAGCTGCTAGTTGTCAGTGAGGTTATATATCACTTGTTTAATCCCTAACATTGTTCCACAGAAAATTTGAATGAGCGTCGCTCAAATTTGCTAAAGTAATATTGAGCTGTAAAGGCAGTATACATAACAAAGATTCAAAGAAGAAACTGGTCTAAACTATAATGTGTTCGTAATACTCCTCGTTCTGCTTACAACTTCTCTTTACGTTACTGATCTCTCCAAACCTGACTATTAAAGATAGCGAAGTCTGGTCGCTTACCTCCAGTGTCTGTTCACTTTTAATTGTGTAAGCATCACCAAACTTTTCGCTTTTGTTCACGGTCTTTTGACCTCATAGTATCGCTGTGTTTTTTCTCTTTAGCAAGCCGTATTTCGCGTTGATGGCTGGTGTTTTCTCTGTGCTTTTGGTCATACTTTTTGCTCCATAACCATCTGGGCAACCCCAATATCCGCAGTACGCGGTTGATGGATACATATATTTATATATATTTCCACAAACATTATACAGAAATTTAATCGCTCAAACACAAGCGACCGGACATTGTACCCCGTCGAGATTATCACCCTCGCCCCAGCCACGGGCTAGGGGATTACGAATATATTGTTGTAAGAGCATTGAGACTATTGTATAATGCTCCTAATACGTCTTTTATTATTATTATTATTATTATTGTCAGATGGAGTGCGAAACCCGTGATGAAACCAACTACACTGTCACAGCGCGCACGGAGAGCTTGGATGCGCTCAATCCTTTCGCTACGGTATATATCGCATTTTTTCGTTTAAATGTTAAATGAGCTTATCTCGAAAATACCAATATAAGCATATTAAATCAGCCGAGGCAGTTTTAGTGTAAACTATTTCTAGTTAACCCATTAGGGTAAGGGTACATCTTAGTACTTCACTCTCCTGATTGAATAAAATTGTCTGGCATTGTCAGAATAAGATGTTATTAAAAAGTGCACCCGTGCTCATTAAAGGGTTAAATATGAATTCTGATGTCTAACACACATAAAGCAGCTTCATTCAGCTGCTTTAAGTGTATTCATGTACATACTGCACAGCAGTATTAAAAACTAAATAATTTGGATCGCTGGATCATTTACATGTACAGTATTTAAGAAATACCTAATGGGTTTCCGTGTTTGGATAACGTGATCCAAACACGCAGATGTTGCGAGAATTGTTCCGATAGGCAAATGTTTTCTAGCTTTCGAAAGTCGAGCAACATCCCAAGTGTTTGTATCTCGTAAGTACTATAAAAGAAGGAATGACCTACAACGATCTACAACGAATGAATGAATGAATGAATATTTAATGTCGCCTCCCCAATAGGGGCTTTTCAGGAACAAAATAATTACAGGATGCATAAAAGTAAAAAAGGTAAAGTTAGTTAAAAATGTAAGAAGAGTATAAAAATTATATATACATATGCAAATAAAACTCTTAATTATTTAAAAAGTTATTCAACAATTTACTCCTTATTAATAGCTTAAGGCTATTGTCCAAATCGTTCGATATAGTCACAGACCTACACCGACCTGTAAGGATGTATTAGATCATTATAATAGTCACTAGATAACCCCACGCCTGCCTGTTCTATCCTCCCCCTGCAGGATTGTACCCATCCATGGTCCCTGGACGTCGCACTCGCACGTTTTCAATTCTGAAAACAGATTTGGAATTACCCAGTCTAAGTACATAACATACATGCCTATTATATTACACAAACTCGCATACCCTTCGGAAAAACCTGTTTATGTGGTTCGTCAGTTCACCGAAATCGCCATATCGTCCGCTTTGCGTTGTCGCCAATTAAGGCCCAAATATTGTCCGATTTAAACGGATCACCCAAAATTGAAGTATGCCGGCCTTCCAAACCCAGTTGGGGAGTAACTATGCTCATTTTTTTCAAGAATTTAATATAGCACACACATCAAATGGTGTCAAGAAAATAAGAAATGTTCAATAAATGAAAACGAAGTTTCGCTTGGGTCGTTGTAGATCGTTGTCGGTCGTTGTAGATCGTTGTTAGGTCGTTGTAGATCGTTGTAGATCGTTGTAGATCATTGTGGAACGTTGTAGATCATTTCTTCTTTTAGTAGATACCATTATGCATTTATTTGATAAAATAACCACAGAGAAATATCACTAAAAGTTATTAATATAATTAGATCATTGGATCAGATTGGATCATCATTTGGATCAGATTATCCAAACACAGGTATTAGCGAATCAGAACACGCGTAGCATATACTTGTTATTTTATAAGTACCTTTTCTATACCCCAAACCAGCATAAGAAGGAGTGACTCTACCAGTGAGATCAACATCAAGCTAGCGGATGGAGATGACTGGGTTATTTCCTTTGGAGGATTGCCTAGGAGCATTGCTGTAAAGAGAATTATTATTATTATTATTATTATTATTATTATTATTATTATAATTATTAACGAATATTTAATACAAGATAAAACATACTTCAACTGTTTATAAAAAGGTGTGCCCTGTGAATTCTTACATAATATAAATTACATACAAGTAAAAAATATAGGATTATAAATAGCTAAAAATATAAAAAATAAATAAAAATCATATTAATAATGATCATCATTTAAAATGTTCCATAATTTTTTTCTCAAAGTCATTATAGTTCTTAATTTTACGGATTTCCAGTGGTAATTCGTGGTATATCTTGGCGCCCATGAAATAGAATGATTTTATTGCATATTCCGTTTTAATGATAGGTGATTTTAAGACATATTGATTGTTTCTTGTTTGTTTTTCATGATCTTGTAAAATAAAATAATTTTTAAAAAGATCACAAATGTCCTTATTTAGGCATTTACGTACTAGTTTACAGGCTCTAAGTTGATTTGCATTTATGACGGACGCAAGTTCTTTGCTTGTTTCATCCTTAGTGAAAACTACCTTCAGCCAGCGGTCGTGCAATGACAAACGTTTGTTTATCTGTGTTTGAGTGGCCTTCAAATGTAGAATACCACAATATGTAAAGCTTGATGTAATCATTGATAAACCGTGCTTGCTCTTGCTTGATCCACATATGATCTTAGTTTTGCAAGCAATCTTAATCTTCCAGTTACTCGTTTATAACATTTCTCGAAGTGCGAATTTAGGTTTAAGGAACTATCAACATGTATACCAAGGTATTTATATTCCTTGGTATTTTCCATAACAGTTGGAGATGGACGCGAGATTGATAATTTAAGTTGTTCGTTTTGCTTGGCAATCCTTTGGGCAGTACCAAAAAGAAGGGTCTCTGTCTTTCCTTTCTTCAAATTTATAACCAATTCGTTCTCCTTAAGCCAGTCCATTATATTATCCATATCCTTCGATAAATCGGGTTGAATAGTTTGAATGTTTTTATCTGCAACATACAAAACAGTATCATCCGCATATTTTACGATGTTTGAATGCTCAATTACATCCACGACATCATTAAAAGATATCAGGAACAATAAAGGGCCCAATATTGAGCCCTGGGGCACTCCTGTGAATTTTTTTTGTTCCTCAGATAGACAACCATTATAGGATACTATTGATTTACAGGAAAAAAGGTAATCTTTAAACCATTCAAGTTCATCTTGTTCAAGTAGCATTGCGTGACTTATTGTGTCAAATGGTTTACGAAGATCCACAAACACAGGTGGCCTTTGTCGACGTTTCTCCTAATGTCATCCAATAGGATAGACGCTGCATATTCTGTAGATAACTCTCACCTGAAACCAAATTGAAACTACGAAAGTAATTGGTTTTTGTCAAGGACGTTCATAACTTGGCGATGTATGATCTTTTCAAATATCTTCGATATAGCTATCGGATATATAAAATTGATATCAGACGATAGTTATCAAAATTAGAACGTGTTCCGGATTTAATTGTGGATTGGGATAACTTTAGCCATCTTCCAACCAGTTGGAATCATGTTTGTCGTGATCGAAAGGTAAGTAAGGTATGTCAATGGAGCAGATATATACTCAGCTGAGTCTTTCAATAATCTCGGTGGTAGATCATCTAGGCCTGTTGCTTTATTTATTTTCAATGATTTTAAAAGACGTAATATACTTCCAATCTAGAGACCTTTTGCAATTAAAACCTTTTTTATTAGTTTTCATATAAAGCTGCGAACATGCACAAGCACAGACGACGTCAAGTTGATGGGACAACAAACGAGATTGCACACCGTATAGCACACATGCATCAGAACAGGAGACAAACACAAATTAAATTATTACCCAGAATAGCAAGGGAGCAGACCAGATCTACTGGCACGATTGCACACACACTAACATTAAAATATCACCCGGAGTAGCCGAGCAGCAGACCAAATGTACTGACACAATTGTTCAGTAATGTCAATTTATACACAGTAAACAAACACATGCAACAGAACAGGAGACAAATATAAATTAAGTTACCCAGAATAACCGGGGAGTAGACCAGATGTACTGGCACGATTGTACACTAATATTAATTCATAGAAAACACATGCAGCAGAACAGGAGACAAACATAAAATAAGTTGTCACGCAGAATAGCCGGGGACCAGACCTGATGAATCGTAAGCGCAAAAGGTATAGCTACCGGGCAGGTCCGTATCCTAGCCTGCATGAGGCACCACATGACCCAATAAAGAAGCACAACTAAACGGAGGCAGAGCCAATCCCAGAAACTAGCGAAATAGCATGACAAGCCTGAACGGGTACAGCAAACAGCATAACGACGAAAGCAAATACTGACAGCTGCATGCCGAAGCAAAGTAGCATAAATGCAGTCCCCCACCGACTATATGCCAAAGCAAACTAATAGCATACAGTCCCGCAACGACTGTGCGTAAAAGCATGACAATTACCCAAATATAGTCCCCGAGGACTGTACACGAGGTCAAAGTAGCACAATGTATACTGTCCCCAAGAGGACAGTACGAAGCAAGGGAGCACAATACTGTTTCCAAACAATGAGCTATTAACTGTTAGATGAGGGTTGGGTGGCAGGGAACGAATAATAGCACGCGAGTACGCCCTGAAGTGGAGAAACGTCAGATGCCACGAGCATTGCATTGTCGTATAAATTAAGGGTCGTATGCACTTAGACCGTATATATACATGTAGGGCCCCAAGCGACTCCAAGACCGCCAACACACTTACTCTGCATGATGTTAATTATTTTTATTTCATAAATCCATTAAAAGGTTGGACAATTAGATATATTAATAGGATAATTCCTATTTGAATGCATGTGTTTGATTTACTAGCATTCAATGGATATGTTTTGATAAATGCTTGAGTATACAGATGAATATAGCTTAGCAATAAACTCAACAAATTTTGTGCCATACTATATGTCACAATTATAAGTCAAAATTAAAAAATATTATCATTGATTGACGTTATTGAATACGACCTATATACTGGAAGGACCCGGATATATATATTAAGGAATAAAGTTGCATTGCGCACAAAGCAAAAACACGTCACGTCACAGCCTAACGGTCATGTGCTTGGGCACATTACTACCAAATCGTAACAACATGTATTTTCCGCCAAGATTCGAGGCATCAAATTTTGAAGCCAGAAACCGGGACGTACATGCGTTGGTCGATAATGTAATGATGAATGTCTGGTTGAAAACAGATCGTAAACTTAGCAATAAAATAACCAAAATAGGCTATATATATAATTAATTCATAAAAGGATTTCATTTTGTTTTGCTTTGTTAAACATACGTACGTCGAGATGAAAATAAAGATAATAATTTCCTAAATTATTCTGCTGCGTGGCATACAAATACAGATCATACGTGATACAGAAATACAGGGCAGTGTAGAAATACAGATCGAAGCTCTATAGGTTGGTGTGCTGCCGTTTCGAAAGAAGAACCTTAGAGTCAAAAGAATAATTATAGATCATTCAAATAGATCATTCAAGCACATATGGGACTGCCGCATTAGTCGCACGAATTTCGACAGATATCGTCATCCTGCACGTATTTTATCAGCAACATATATGGGGTTATTTTCGATGCAATCTTTGGCGCTCAAATGGAGTTTCCTCTTTACAAACAGTGGTGTAATCGTTTTTAACGAGTATGTCAATCTTTATATGAAACAACTTGGCTTCAGCCCATTTCAGATTGGTTTTGCAGCACTTATGGGCATCCAGCACCTATGCTTACCACTGTTTGGATTTCTTGGGGACAGATTTCAAGCAAGGAAACTCGTTTTAATCGTATTGACAGTTCTCCTTATCATTATCTCTTTTGCTCCTCTTTTACCACTTGTCGTGTCTTTGCCGACATGCTTTGTAAGAACGAGCGGGTCTATAACGAATCGAACCAGCGATCTTTCGGAGAAATACTTTCATAGTGCACTCGATATTCACACTAACGTGTCTGTCAACAGATCATCAAACCCTTTCTTACATCCAAGCAACGAAAAGTTTCGTAAATTTCCAAAGCCAGCGAAGGAAGTCAAGCGGAACAACCATGTTCCTTGGCTGAGCACTCTTTTTCTGTTCATAGCCATCACCAAGGCACTGTCTACATTGCTGGATCGAGCGTTGATGATGCTACAAAATTTGGCTACAATAACGTACCTTAAAGAAGAGCGGGCAAGCTACGGTTCATACTTCATGTGGGCGCACATCGGCGGCAGTATCTCCATCTTCGCCGTCGGTGTAATGGCTTCAAACACAAAGCTCAGTGTTTGTGGATTTATCGGTGATGGCTACCACGTAACATTTGTTTGGACAACAATTGTAATAATGTTGTCTTCCTTCGCCATACCTTTATTTAAGTACGAATACGATAAGCGTCGAGTCATCAATTGGACTGAGGTGAAGACTATTTTATCCGATTTTCATTACATAATTGTGTTAATCGTCGCATTCTACATCGGCTCCTGCACCACCTTTCAAATCTACTGGGAGTTCTGGTACATCAGCGAGTTATCTGGAAGTCCGACAATTATGGGAGTGGCTGGTTTGATCCGTCGACCCTTGATAGCGCTGTGGTTTTACCTATCAGGATACCTGATAGAAAAAGTCGGTGATCTTAAAATCATAGCAGCCTCTTTATTCCTATTTTCTGTCTCGTTTTTGGCGATATCTTTTATCAACATTCCCTGGCTTGTTCTCACCATCGACCTTCTCCAGGCGGCTGCTTTCGGTTTGTCCTACACTGGTCTGATTGTCCATTTTTCAAAGGGCGGGTCCAAGGCGAGCTCGGCCGTAATTCTCGGTAAGAAATTAGCATTTGGAATTTCTTTAAAGTATACTTTTTCGTAACAGTTTTAACACTAGCTCATGCTACAACTAAGAAGTGTTGATTTATAGCCTTTATTACGAATATTTATGCAGGATAAAAATAACTATCGAAGACTAACCCGCCATTTTTCCTATTTTCAAAGGACTTTTGGAGATGGTTTACGCAACAGGCATTGATGCTGGATCAGGATTTATGGGTTTCCTTTTTGATGCTATTGGAACAAAACCAACTCTATTTTGCTACTCTCTTTCCACCGCTAGTATCTTTATCGGTTTCCTCGCCTACATATATTTTGGCAAAGATCTTGACAAATACGAAAAACTACCAGAGTATAGCGATGATGAAGACTCGGGCTATGCGAGGGGATATGCAGATACTATAACTGATCAATGTTATTAATTAAAGTTCCACTAATAATGTTATAAACATTTATATTTTGTTACTTATAGTTTAATTTAGTCAAATTTATGCGGACCAATAACCTAACAGACTTACGGACACGCCTACATGTCAGTTGCCAAGTATAGTCGAATGTTGTAACATGTAAATTATGTCTATGTGGTTTCTTACGTTTGTTGATATTTATCGCTTCAATAAAGAAATTTATTACAAATAACTCCACAAATGTTTTTCGCGTTTCTAAAATTTCTTGTCGTTTAGAGTATTACACTATAGTTATACTTCGTATAGAGTACAATTTCTTGTCGTAAAGTGCAAAAATTCCTTTTGGACTTTTCTTCGAGTTTCTATACAAATGTTTATAGTGGATATAAACTATCTACTAGAAATATGTTCCGCAATAACCCATCGCTCGCCTATTCATAATCCCCCGTAGAGCCGTTTCATCATAACTCCCTGCGGGATTTCCCCCATCCATGGTCCCCAGACCTCGCACGCCGTGTATTTGTAGATCACAAATTGCAAAAGGGCGTTTCGGCATAGATTTTGAATGTTATCGGCCAATATTTAACCGATTTCAATTCTGAAAACAGATTTGGAATTACCGAGTCTAAATACATAACATATATACGTGTCTATTATATTACGAGAACGTGCATGACCTTCGTAAAAACCTGTTTATTTACTTAGAAAAGTGATGTTGTGAATGACGAAAAAGAGGAATGTTATGTTGTGAACGATGAAAAAGAGGAAAGTGATGTTGTGAATGATGAAAAAGAGGAAAGTGAAGTTGTGAATGATGAAAAACAGGAAATTGATGTTGTGAATGCTGAAAAAGAGCAAAGTGATGTTGTGAATGATGAAAAAGAGGAAAGTGATGTTGTGAATGATGAAAAAGAGGAAAGTGATGTTGTGAATGATTAAAAAGATGAAAGTGACGTTGTGTATGATGAAAAAGAGGAAAGTGATGTTGTGAATGATGAAAAAGGGGAAAGTGATGTTGTGAAAGATGAAAAAGAGGAAAGTGAAGTTGTGAATGATGAAAAAGAGGAAAGTGATGTTGTGAATGATGAAAAAGAGGAAAGTGATGTTGTGAATGATAAAAAAGAGGAAAGTGATGTTGTGAATGATGAAAAAGAGGAAAGTGATGTTGTGAATGATGAAAAAGAGGAAAGTGATGTTGTGAATGATAAAAAAGAGGAAAGTGATGTTGTGAATGATGAAAAAGAGGAAAGTGGTGTTGTGAATGATGAAAAAGAGGAAAGTGATGTTTTGAATTATGAAAAAGACGAAAGTGATGTTGTGAATGACGAAAAAGAGGAAAGTGATGTTGTGAATGATGAAAAAGAGAAAAGTGATGTTGTGAATGATGAAAAAAGAGGAAAGTGATGTTGTGAATGATGAAAAAAGAGGAAAGTGATGTTGTGAATGATGAAAAAAGAGGAAAGTGATGTTGTGAATGATGAAAAAGAGATAATTGATGTTGTGAATGATGAAAAAAGAGGAAAGTGATGCTGTGAATGATGAAAAACAGGGAAGTGATGTTGCGAATGATGAAAAAGAGGAAAGTGATGTTGTGTATGTTGAAAAGTAACAGCATTGTTACATCATTGTTGGCTCAATAGCGGCTTATCAGGGCTGAACAATATTTTATTGAACAAACCATGTTCTTCAATCTTCAGTGTTGTTTCAACAATGTTGTTCACCATTTATAAATCAACAACAGTTGTTCACATTTGTTAGAACATAGAACAAGCATGTTCTTTATTGTTCTCGATCATTGTCGTTCGTCCTTGTTAAAAAGTTGTGACAATATTGATGGCTGAACAATGCTATAACAACATTGTCATCATAGCTGAACAACCTTGTTGACAACATTGTTCTCATCTGGGTGCAGCATAACATTGTTTATTTGGTGCAATCTGTACAACATTGTTTACAGTTGACAGCACAACATAATAGACATCATTGTTCACACTGGAACGGAAATGGAAATAAACAGAAAGAAACGCCTGTGGAGGAGGTAGACATTGTTCACATGAAGTTAGCAGCACAACATCATTCACAGTTGTACAGCACTGTTTATAGTTAGTAGCATAACATTGTTCACAGTTGACAGCACAATGTTGGTCACAGTTAGCAGTGCAACATCATTCACAGTTGTGCAGCACTGTTTATAGTTAGTAGCACAACATTGTTTACAGTTAGCAGAACAACATTGTTCACAGTTGACAGCACAATGTTGCTCACAGTTAGCAGTGCAACATTGTTCACAGTTGACAACACGGCATTGTTCACAGTTGGCAGACAACATTGTTCACAGTTGACAGCACTGCATGTCTATATAGTTAGCAGCACAACATGTTGTTTGGAACTTGCCAAAAGTTAAGAACAATTGGCGAACTTAACCCGAGAGTTGGACAATAGAACATAATGCAAACTGATAAGTTTAAATATTTGGGGGTGTTCCATGAGGGAAAATCTATCATGGAAATCCCATATAGAATACATGCATGGCAAATAAAGTTAGCAAGATAATTGGTGTGCTTAAAAGAATAAGATCATCCCTGTATAATTAACTCATTCATTTTACCCCTACTGGACTACTCTGATTCAGTATGGTCACAATGTAATGTCACAGATTCCAACCTTATTGAAAGATTGCAGAAACGGGCCGCACGTATAGTGTATCGTAGGATTGTGAGAATAACAAGGCAAGTCTTAATTTACATATACCACGTGTTCGCACAGAAATGGAAAAAAAATCTTTTCACTATTATGGTTGTATATTTTATAATTCATATTTTACTAATTTACATAATATAATAAAACGTACCTTATCGAAATTGCGATCAAACGGGAAAAAACGGCGTTCGAACGGCGTTCGTTCGAACGGTTTGGTGAAAATACCGAACGGCTGCCTACTACACTGCACGAAAAAATTGATTTACGACAGCAGTAAATACGAGGTAAATATATCGTGAATACCGTATTTAGTCAGATTTGCGCGAATTTGCTCAAAATCGGATATAGTGTTTGCATTGGATTTACTTCGCTGGTAAACGAGGTGAATACCGTTTTTACGCCAAATTTAACACCAAGTGCAAATCCAAACCAAATATACACATTTGTTATGAATTTACTTCAAAGTAAATGCGAAGTAAAAACCATATTTGCGCTCGTTTAAGCAAGTGGTAAATATTGTCAAATGTTATGTTTGCCATTATTTTGCAAAGGTAGTAAAAATGTAGTAAATATGGCGTAAATCTCTTATTTAACTCATGTTTGATCAGGAATCTGATTTGATGTTTGCATTGGATTTACTTCGCTGGTAAACGAGGTGAATACCGTTTTTTTACGCCAAATTTAACACCAAGTGCAAATCCAAACCAAATATAGACATTTGTCATGAATTTACTTCAAAGTAAATGCGAAGTAAAAAACCATATTTGCGCTCGTTTAAGCAAGTGGTAAATATTGTCAAATGTTATGTTTGCCTTTATTCGCAAATGTAGTAAATATAGCGTAAATACCTTATTTACTCATGTTTGATCAACAATCGGATTTGTATGTTTACAATTGGATTTACTTCGTTAGTAAACGAGGCGAATGCCGTTTTTTTTACGCCAAATTTAACACGAGTGCAAATCTAAACCAAATATAGACATTTGTCATGAATTTACTTCACAGCAAATGATAAAAGTAAAAAACCATATTTGCCCTCATTTAGGAAATGATAAATATTGTCAAATGTTATGTTTGCCTTTATTCGCAAATGTAGTGAAAATGAAGTAAATATATAAAAAATAGCGTAAATACTTTATTTACTTATATTTGCCCACGAATCGTATTTGTTTGGCGTTGAGTAAACGAGGAACAAGCCCAAATCCAAACCAAATATAGACATTTATTATGAATTAATATAATATACATGTACTTGATATATAATATACCTGTATGATATCATATAATATAATGTAACATAATGTAATCTAGTATCACATACCAAATAATCTCTTCTGGAGTTGTTTGAGGTTAAATTAAACTAACTTTTCAACTACTTCTTGTCAATTTTAAATTTTGCACTAGTGACCAACAATACACATTTCCTAAATTTGCTTCAATATGCACAGGCAATGGCTCGAGGTTAGGTTTGGTAGGACAAAATCACCTCCACTCGGAGCCATTGTTGTGTGGAGATCAGAGCAAATCCAGTCTGTTTGAATTTGTTGCTGGTTAAATAATAAAAATCCAGGTGCAGCCTGTAAAGCCCACTTTCATAGAAATGAAAGGATTTAAGTAATTTAACAGTAGTAGTACCAAATAAAAAAACCCAGAAAGGCATAAAGAACTCAAAAAGGCATAGGTAATAAAAAGTTTATAAAAAATGAAGGTTATTCATGCTAAGTTTAGTATAGTTTTTAAACAACTGAGCAGAACCAATTTTCTTAATGTTAAAAATATTAAAGCACATGTAAGTTCAATGTTTTTTGCACATTCACTGCCTGACAGCCCATGCAGGGGTGGCTTGTAATCAATGTGGAATTGCCAAGCACATTTTTTCTTAGTCTTCGTTTCTGTAAATAAATAGTAAAATACAGTAAGAGGTGTAAGTTTATTAAATATAAAAAAACAAAAGCAATACAGTAGTTACACTTACAGCACTGTTGATTGACTTAAGGTGGCTCGATTAGTTAAATCATGAGAAAATTGCATTATTTTTACATTTGAAAACTTTATAATGCAGATCTGAGCTTCATTCTAGTTCATTGCATAGCTCTAGTGGGGGTCTTGATTATTAAATTACTTGTAGCATTTGCATATCCTGAGAAATTGTGTATAAGTGGCAGGCTTTACGCAAATTAGGTTTCGGGGGATTTATTGGAAACACAGTTTCTCCATTCAGGTTAAATTGTAGGTATAACAATTTTCAATAATCAAGACTACCATAGAACTATGCATTGCAAAATAATCTATGTGAAAATAATGCAATTTCTCACAATTTAGACTATCAAATCACCTTACGGGTGTTCGGACGTATTTCGATTTGCAGACCTTATATCCGTTCCTAAGGAAACTTAGAATTGACAAAATTTGCTATAGAATTTCAGTTTAAGAATCCATCAAGACAGTGTGTATGTGGTATATGTGGGCAAAACTCTTTCGTTTGGTAATGTCATATGATGACGTCATCGAAATATGAAAATTCCTATAATCTTCGAAGGTTTTTAAGAAAAATTAATTTGTTACATGTGATTAGAATCTGGACGGTTACCTTCATAAAAGTATGCATGGTTTTAAGAATTTTTCACAATTTTTCACACATATTTAAGAAGATATCAGATTTTTAAGGTCAATAAACACAATACAATTTTTATAACTTCGTTTGTATTTAATTTATCAATGAATCCATACGTACTTTTTTGTAGGAAGTAATTTAGGTTTATATGACACCAAAAATATAACATACTGTCAAAAATGACGAAAATTATAGAGTTTCTGTGTTTGTTGATGACGTCAATTTGACGTCATCAAATACGTCAATAGACGAAAGAAGTTTGCCAACATATTCCAAATATAAAATATCTTGGTTATACCTTATTCTCCACTCATGAAGTATATTGGGCACTAAATGACCTGTCCATAGCAACCAGTGTTTAGCAACGGAATACGTCCGAACACCCTTAACCCCCAAGATGCATGATGGCTGAGGGTTCCCCCTTGGCATTAAACAAAGTGAAATAACCTGGAGTCAGTTATTCAAAGCTTGGATAGCTTATCCAATGGATATATCCTATCCAGTACTGAATATATTTTCTATCCATTGAATGACCATCTGAGAAAAATAGCAAGTGAATTAATAATATCACCATCATGTTTTCAACAACATATTCAACTGCTATTTTTTGTCAGATAACTATTGAATGAATGAAAAATGAATCGACTGGATAGGACTTAATTATCCACCAGATAAGTTGGTATCCATGCTTTAAACAACCAGGTAATAAAATAATTTGCATAGCTCTAGTGGGGGTCTTGATTATTAAAAGTTTTATTCTTGTAGCATTTGCATATCCTGAGAAATTATGTATGTTGAAAGTGACAGGTTTTATACAAATTAGGTTTGGGGGTTAACTTTGAAGGTATACAACTTTTCAATAATCAAGACCACCATTAAAACTATGCAATGAACTATAATGAATTTCAGATTTGCATTGCAAAATATTCTATCTATGTGAAAATAATGCAATTTCTCGCAATTTAGACTACGTTCCGAGCCACCTTAACCCCCAAGCTGGATGATGGCCGAGGGTCCCCCCTTGATGAGTATAATCAGCTGGCATTAGATAAAGTAAAATAACCTGGAGTTGGTTATTCAAAGCCTGGATAGTTTATCCAATGGTTATATCCTATCCAGTGAATATATTTTCTATCCACTGAATGACCATCTGAGAAAAATAGCAAGTGAATTAATATCACCATTCATGTTTTCAACAACATATTCAACTGCTATTTTTTTCTCAGATAACTACAGTATTGAATGAATGAAAAATGAATCGACTGGATAGGACTTATCCACCAGATAAGTTGGTATCCATGCTTCAAACAACCGGCCCCAGGTAATAAAATAACAAAGACAGCTGTTTTGGACAATAAATGGAACAGTTTCATTTGGAAATGCTTATCCGTAAAAATTATTCAAAAGCCAGAGCACTCAATGTACGATAGTGTATATATTTCTAAAATACTTACTGAATTCAGTCTATTTCAGCTCACTGATCCTGGTCAGATGTTTTGTTCCTTAATCATTAGGGACTGCTTTTTTGTTTTGATGTACATGTAGCAATGCACTGCAACTAAAATGTCAACAAAAATGGTTGAATTAATAGATACAGCGGCAAACATTTTACAATGAACACTAGCATTTGAAATAGCTGTGCCCATGATCAACACTATTTTTTAAATACTATAGAAACTGAGGAAACACGAGTGGAAGTTTGGGAGAATGAGAAATAGGCCGAGGTGCAACTGTCCACTGCGATTTCAAGTTCTCCCAAACTTAAATCACAAGTGTTTCAGTATTAACTGTATTAAGGCCCATCTACACGGTACGATTTGTCGTATACGATTGTCATCTTGGTGTATGTGATCAAACTGTACACGTGTGCGAATCATAAACAAGAATTATGTTGTGTGCAAACAATTGCATACGCCAGTACGACAATCATATACGACAATGTATGCCAGAATGACAATCGTATACAATGAATCGTATCGTGTAGAAGGGCCTTTGAGGCCAATCTACACGATAGTAACGATACATGTACGATTTGTCGTACACGATTGTCATCTTGGTGTATGTTATCAAACTGTACACGTGTGTCAACATTCGCCTATCGTGTAGATGGGCCTTTAGAGACCCAGGCGAATATTATTTACATTGTGAATGGAATTTTCAAAATGTTAGTAATAATAATCGAAAAAGAGTAAAGAGAGAAGGGTTATAAACATATACACTGACTTACCGTTTAAATATAAATGCCCTTGGCAATCTTGTGTTCGTGATGTATTTTCCCATCGCTTCTTCTTGAATAATTTCAACAATTACTCAGTCTGCTCGTTGAATTATGCAGCTTGTTTAGCCATAAATTGTTTCATCATAGTTCACATTGGTCTGTTGGAGGTGACTCTTCAGTATTTCCTGTCATAAATATTCGCACAAAAGGTTGAGTCTTGAGGAGTTCTCTCTAAAACGACTTGGCGTCGATTCCAGTGAAGAACAACCAGGACTTCAACTTGAAGGCTGAGCAGTAACTTGCGGGATAACTTGCCATATTGTGGTACTGTTGAAGTACGATGAGCGAGATAACTTGCCATATTGTGGTAACTGTTGAAGTACGATGAAGCGCATCAAATTTGAAGAAAATCATATCGACTCAGGTACAGGAAACTGCAGGCCAAGGAAACTGAAGAAACACACAAAGCTCACACGCCAAAATTTTAAACTGCTTTAGCGATTCAAAATTAACCAAGCTATGCATATTGTGCATTGTTCATTGTGTGTTGTCGTCTAAAGTCCAGATCTTTGAATTTGTTTTATACTGGAATATGATTGGTTACTCTCCAGCACATGTGTATAGCATGCGTGTAACATGCGTATTTGGTGTAAGATAACCCCCCGGTCTAGGAAAACGCGCGGAAATTTTAATAGTCGGCTTCCCGCTTTCGTCGAATGTGGTTTGCATCGAAACTCGAAAGGCTTTTCTGTTTCTCCTGGTCGTAAGAACTTACGTAAAGCCGGTTGGAATGGCGCATTTTAACCTGGCATCCCACACAGCGAGTGGCGCACATGCTAACAGTGGAATACGTCATACGAAAGCAACTGGTATGTATGGCGACAAGCAAAATGTTAGAGCACTACCGTACGTACGTCTACGAGCAAGATAGGTAAGTTTCTTCTTCCGCGTGGCGCATGATTCAGGGCGCTTTCTCGATATATGAACAAACCGAAATTCAAACCAATCGCTAACCCTAATCAAGTTGGGTTGATGTTATAATAATTTTATATTTCGGTTGCTCATATATCGAGAAAGCGCTAAATTCGATCATAGACAATCCAATGCCTCTGGATTGTCTATGATTCGATCCTACAGTTGCATATTTGCCCTTGGATAATTACATGCACATCATGCACTGACTGTGTCAGTGTCTACATTGTTGTCAGAATTAATCCCATAACCATATAATAATACAGTAATATATATAATATAATATATATATATATATATTGTATATATATATATATATATATATATATATATTGTATATATATATATACAAAAAGGATTTATGGTGAAGGAAAGGTGGAAAATTTCGAGTGTTGGAATACATACATTTTAAGACCAAACCGGGACCAGTTGCGAAAAATGCAACTTCAAGGCCTTCCGCCTGGAATTGAACCTGCGACCCTGCGATGCTAGTGCAGCGCTCTGACCACCGAGCTACGGAAGCCGTTGCCGAGAGCCTAGTCACGAGTTCCGTATATATGGTGGTGGTAATGCCGGGATAAGATTCTGGGTATATTATAGGTAATATTTGGCATTTCACTCGATCAAACTACATGTTGAATGTATATATACTACATGTATATACATATATACACACATGTATATATACACATATATATACACATATATATACACATATCATATACACATATATATACACACATATATATATATATTGATATATATATATATATATCTATAAGCGAAACACGTGTCTGTAGATATTGTACTATATATATATATATATATTATATATATATATATATATATATATATATATATATATATACATATATATATATATATACATATATATACATACATATATATACATATATATATATATATATATATATATACATATATATACATATATATATATACATATATATACATATATATATATATGTATTTTATTATATCATAATAAAAGAAGTTAACGTTTAACGGTGTCAGCGGTTTCTCTCATGCGGGTCCCGGGACTCCGGGTCCTTCGTTACCGTATATAAACACTGGCTCAAATGGCATTCGGCTTACTCACCGATCGTTCGCTACGTCGCTTATGCCTCGGATATCACGTAATAGTCTTTCTTCTTTATCTCCTCTGGAGATTATGCCGATTTCAAACGAATGACCGCTCCTTTCAACGGTGACTTCGCCTGTTTCAAACTTCGTCCTCGACCTTGACGAGTTCTTGGTTGGCGGACATTGCCGATGCAACCTATTCGGTTACCAAAGACTTCTGTCACGTCGTTGCCAGCCTGTTTCGGCTGTGAGTCCTTCGTTGGGGCGCCTCGTTGCTTGGCCAGCCGACGGTACCGAGTCGACCGTCGCCTACGTTTTTGCTTTCGCTCGATAGCCCAGCTCGCTTTACTTTTAGCCATCCGTCGACATCGCATTTTCCCCTTCGCCTCTACGGCCGGTTCTTCGTCAAATACAAGTTCCTGTCCCTGGCATTGGGCAGTCGACATCGTCAGGTACGAACTTAAATTTCGTTCCACCACAGTTAATAGTTTACCTTCGCTCAGCCTCGAATCTCGTCGTCGATTCTCTCGGTTCGTTGTTGGGGTCTTTTTCCCGTACCCCAATTTCCCGCGTTTGTGAGGCCGGGTTTTTCTTCCCACCTCGTTCGGCTATCCTAAACGCGGATTTCGTCGGATTTGCCCAACCTTTTGGACGATCCGTTCGCCTTGTATGAGCCGTCGTTCTCGCTGTGGGAGAAGCGCGTAGTTTTACCCCCTCGTCGCAAAATTATCCGATATCAATTTCGGGGATTGAGGCGTTCACCATTTTCTCGCCGCGGCTTTACTTCGCGATATACTGTTGGTTGACATACGATCGCACCTTTTCGAAGGGACGCCGCTGCACGACGGTTGTTAACAGATCGGTCCAGGATGAACTCCGTTTAACCGATTTGTTCACTTTATTTATTTTTTCATACGTTGTCATCCGGGAATCCCGGCATTGGGTCTGGTTCCTCATATGTGTCGCTCGTGGAACGCCGGTCGATGTTCCGCGTTCGGTTTACCTTAGCGCCTCGTGGTGCCCCCCCCGGTTGTGTGGCCGCCCGGGGAGGGTTTGTTCGTCTCGCTCTGTCGCATAATAATTCGCGGTCAGTCGCGTGCGGTTAGCTATCCGTTTTTCAGTTTGCATCGTTTCGCACCGCTGTCAGGGGGGTGGTCGTCTCCTTCTGTCGCATAGTAATAATTCGCGGTCATTCGCGTGCGGTTAGCTACCGTTTTTCAGTTTGCATCGTTTCGCACCGCTGTCAGGGGGGTGGTCGTCTCCTTCTGTCGCATAGTAATAATTCGCGGTCAGTCGCGTGCGGTTAGCTCTCCGTTTTTCAGTTTGAATTGTTTCGCACCGCTATCAGGGGGGTGTTCGTCTCCTTCTGTCGCATAGTAATAATTCGTGGTCAGTCGCGTGCGGTTAGCCCTCCGTTTTTCAGTTTGCATCGTTTCGCACCGCTGTCAGGGGGGTGGTCGTCTCCTTCTGTCGCATAGTAATAATTCGCGTGCGGTTAGCCCTCCGTTTTTCAGTTTGCATCGTTTCGCTCCGCTGTCAGGGGGGTGTTCGTCCCCTTCTGTCGCATAGTAATAATTCGCGGTCAGTCGCGTGCGGTTAGCCCTCCGTTTTTCAGTTTGCATTGTTTCGCACCGCTATCAGGGGGGTGTTCGTCTCCTTCTGTCGCATAGGAATAATTCGCGGTCAGTCGCGTGCGGTTAGCCCTCCGTTTTTTCAGTTTGCATCGTTTCGCACCGCTGTCTGGGGGGTGTTCGTCTCCTTCTGTCGCATAGTAATAATTCGCGTGCGGTTAGCCCTCCGTTTTTCAGTTTGCATCGTTTCGCACCGCTGTCAGGGGGGTGTTCGTCCCCTTCTGTCGCATACTAATAATTCGCAGTCAGTCGCGTGCGGTTAGCCCTCCGTTTTTTTTTTCAGTTTGCATTGTTTCGCACCGCTGTCAGGGGGGTGTTCGTCTCCTTCTGTCGCATAGTAATAATTCGCGGTCAGTCGCGTGCGGTTAGCCCTCCGTTTTTTTTCAGTTTGCATCGTTTCGCACCGCTGTAAGGGGGTGTTCATCTCCCTCGCTGCCTCTACTCGGTACGTCGGGGAGGCTCGTTACGTCGCTTAATAATTAATAATTCGCGTGCGGTTTGCGGGTTCGCACCGCTTCGTCTCGCACCGCCTCGTCTCGCACCGCTGTCAGGTGGGTGTTCGTTTCCTTCGGTCGCATAGTAATAATTCGCGGTCATTCGCGTGTGGTTAGCGCTCCGTATCGGTTCGCACCGCCTCGTTTCGCACCGCTGTTAGGGGGGGGGGGTTGTCTCCTTCGCTTCTTCTACCCCTTACGTCGGGAGACTCGTTACGTCGCTGAATAATCATAATTCGCAGTCTTTCGCGTGCGGTTAGCAATGGGTTCGCACCGCTGTTCGGCGGGGGGGGGGGGGGGGTATTGTCCGTCTCCTTCGCTACGTCGCTTAATAATAACAATTCGCAGTCTTTCGCGTGCGGTTTGCGATCGGTTCACACCGCTGTTCGGGGGGGGGGTTACTCTTCTCCGTCGCTGCCTCTACTCCTTACGTCGGGGCGGCTTGTTACGTCGCTTAATAATAATAAGTCGCAGTCTGCGATCAGTTCGCACCGCTGTTCGGGGGGGGGGGGTATTGTCCATCTCATTCGCTTCATCTCCCCCTTCCGTCGGGGAGGTTCGTTACGTCGCTTAATAATAATAATTCGCAGTCATTCGCGTGCGGTTAGCGATCGGTTCGCACCGCTGTTCGGGCGGGGGTATTGTTCTTCTCCTTCGCTGCCTCTACTCCTACGTCGTGGAGGCTCGTTACGTCGCTTAGCGTTCGGTTCGCACCGCTGTTCGGGCGGGGGTATTGTTCTTCTCCTTCGCTGCCTCTACTCCTTACGTCGGGGAGGCTCGTTACGTCGCTTACCACTAATTCGCTGTTATTCGCGTGCGGTTAGCGTTCGGTTCGCACCGCTGTTCGGGCAGGGGGGGTATTGTTCTTCTCCTTCGCTACGTCGCTTAACAATAATTCGCAGTCATACGCGTGCGGTTAGCGATCGGTTCGCACCACTGTTCGGAGGGTATTGTTCGTCTCCTTCGCTGCCTCTACTCCTTACGTCGGGGAGGCTCGTTACGGCGCTTAGTTATAATAATTCGCGGTCATTCGCGTGCGGTTTGGCGCTCCGTATCGGTTCGCATCGCCTCGTTTCGCACCGCTGTCAGGGCGTGTTCGTCTTCTTCGCTGCCGCTACTCCTTCCGTCGGGGAGGCTCGTTCCATCGCGTAGTAATAATCGGTCATTCGCGTATGATTCGCGCTCCGCATCGTTTCGCATCGCCTAAGGGGGGGGGGGGGGGGAGTTTTTCGCTACCCATGCATCTGACGTCGGGGAGGCTCGTTCCATCACGCAATAATTATCTGCTCATTCGCGTGCGTTTAGTGTTTGGCATCGGTTTGCACCTTCAATAGGGGTGTTCGCGTCTTTTTTTTGCTGCCACCGCTCTCCCGTTCATCCCAGTTTTTTCACGCACGGTCAGCGAGTCGCAACGTATCGCACCGCTTACGGGGGGAGGCTGTTCTCGCTCGTCGATAGTCCTGTCATCTCCTACTTCCGCCCCTTTCCGTTGTAGGCCTACCGTTGGTCCTTCCGCTCGTAGCTCGGGTCACTCCCCTAAACTTTCGGGAATTTCAGAGGGAGTTCGAGCGTCACCCGGACCGCGCCCGCGTGATTTTTTTTTTGTGGTGGAGGGGATTCTAGATGGTCTTTGATTCGCATGCGGTGTGCCTTGTCTCGGCGAGGCGCAACTTGAAATCGGCAATGCAAAATCCCGATGTTATCGATGCATATTTGGCCAATGAAGTTTCAAAACCGTGTTTTTGGTCCCGTCGCTGTTCCGCCGGTAGCTGCTCTTCAATGTAGCCCGTTTGGTGTTATCCCCGAGAAGAACCAGCCTGGGAAATGGCGCCCTCCTGGCCAAGTTCGATGGGCATCAAGGAACGTTCTCATTCATTCGTCGGAACGTTACCTCTTAGGTCTGCGATGGCGCAACCAATACTACGTTGATCTGAATCGCCCATTTGGGCTGCGGTCCACCCCCTTTCTTTTTTTTCGATTCCGTTGTCGCCTTGCTCGAATGGATCTTGCGCTGCAACTACAATAAACAGAAAAGGTTTTCTATTCCACTACCATCGTTGTTTTGTCCCCCCCGCCTAACGATCGCGCCCGGTGATTCGAGTCAATGCGCGGTCAATGTCGCCAAAGCCCGGTCGGTGTTCGGACGTTTAGGCCTCCCTCTCCGGGTCCCACCACGCGCCTTGGGTATCGAGTTGGACTCGGTCCGTCAACTCGTACGTGCGCCTTCCGTCGTGCAAATTTATGGCTTCCCTCGAGTTGTTGCAACGCTGGGCCACGAAGCGTTGTTGCACCCGCTCCGAACTGGAATCGTTAATCGCCTCCCCGGCCGCGCCTTTGTTCGTCGGATGATCGAATTTCTCAGCGCTTTCCGTTCGCCCTCGCACCCCCTTCGTCTCAACGTTGCCTGTCGCCGGGAGTTGGCGTGGTGGTTAGAATTCTTTCCCCTCGTCGTTGCCGCCCACGTTTGTGGTTCGTTTTGGGCTCGCACCCGTGGTCCGTTCAATTCGTCCCGCCACTTGTCTTTGGCGGATGTTGAAGTATCTCCTGGTTCCATTCCGCCCGCATTTCTTCTACTGTCTTATACTCCACAACCGACCCCGTTCAGGTCACGACATCTGCCTAGTATTGGCTCTCCAACACTTTCTGGCTTACCGCGGTCTATCAGCTGATCTCCTCATTCGTGCTGGCATTACTGGAAAGTACTCCAGTCATAGTTTCCGCATTGGGCCAGCCGCGGAGGCAGGGGTACCGGCTCATTTAATTCAAGTCCTGGGTCGGTGGTCCAGCTCGGCTTATCGGGAATCCGTTAGCACGTCACCAGCAACGATTACGCGCATCGCTCCGCTTCTTTCAGGGGTTGGAGTCAGTCTTGGGAGGCGGTTCCCAACGGTAACCTTTCTCCAACCCCCCGTGGTTGTAGCCTTACATTGGAGGAGGTTCCGTTGGTTGGGGGGTTGTGTGCCCTGTCGGTAGAATTAGCATCGTGGCTCGGCGCTATCGACAGGATAGCTAACCTCGTCCACCCCTGGAGGCGAGATACCCTGGGGACGAGGTTGCGGGGTAGCTACTGACTCCATCCCCTCCGATCTGCAATACGGCAAAGTACCTAGATAATTCAATATGTGACGTTAGCGTGTGTCATTAACATAACGTGAGCATTGTTAACTATTCATACAAGGAAGGGGTAACGTATTTGGTATTTACGATTATTGAACACCGTGTGGGTAGTTAAATGTATTTTATTATATCATAATAAAAGAAGTTAACGTTTAACGGTGTCAGCGGTTTCTCTCATGCGGGTCCCGGGACTCCGGGTCCTTCGTTACCGTATATAAACACTGGCTCAAATGGCATTCGGCTTACTCACCGATCGTTCGCTACGTCCCGCCCTCTCCCACCCCTTTACATTGTTTCTTCTTCAAATATCGCAGTTTAGGTTCCTTCGCGCCAGCTAGATTCGCATCCGTCGATGCTTGGCATATTGTACGGTGAGCTCTTCAACTTGGGTAAGTACCGATCTACATGTACTTCTTCTTCATAGTTTTGTTTCTTTCCCCGTTCTAGACGGGTGACTTTGCAGATCGCGGGATGGAGGAGGTTCCGTTGGTTGGGGGGTTGTGTGCCCTGTCGGTAGAATTAGCATCGTGGCTCGGCGCTATCGACAGGATAGCTAACCTCGTCCACCCCTGGAGGCGAGATACCCTGGGGACGAGGTTGCGGGGTAGCTACTGACTCCATCCCCTCCGATCTGCAATACGGCAAAGTACCTAGATAATTCAATATGTGACGTTAGCGTGTGTCATTAACATAACGTGAGCATTGTTAACTATTCATACAAGGAAGGGGTAACGTATTTGGTATTTACGATTATTGAACACCGTGTGGGTAGTTAAATATATATATATTACATATATATGCAAATAAAAATACACAATTCACTTCTCTAAATCAAATTAGCCCTGCTGACCTTGAACTCAAACTTAGTACAAATAAGTGAGTCCCGTGTTCAAGTTAGGGCTGTGACACAGGCTATGCTGATTTAGAGTCAATGGAATATAATTTGGCAAATATCTCTAAAGGCCAAATACAAAATAATAATGGTTCCAGGTAATAGCCAACATCTTGTATTTACTGCATTGTTGCAAATGAGATACAATAATTACTAGCAAAGTACAGGTACAGTACTGCAATATTAATCAAGTGAATGGTGATAATTGCAAAGTTGACATATGGCGAGGGAGATTAATATTGAACTTTGCCAGATGAACAACAGCAAAGTGTTGGTCGAAGCTTTGAGTTGAATGGCTATGCATGTCGATGTGGGACAGTGCTTCCACTTTTTATTTTTGAAATTCCTTGCTTTCGTGTCAAAATGTCCTTAGATTTCCTTGACCAAGGAAGAAAATTTCCTTGAAATTTCCTTGAGAAAGCTTTTAGTTTACAGTCCAACTGAGGTCCGTGCAGGAGACTGGACCGACCAACTACTTACTTAATTAGTTAATTTTAAAAGAGCGAAAGTGAAGAGAAATGAGATATATCAGATATTAACAGATTAACTATATTGTATTAATATTTTGAATATTTATGACAAGAACGAGCCGACTCAGACGAGCCTGCCGTCGCTGCCGACGAGACGCTTTTGTCGCTTTAGAGTTTAGCACTTCATGTAATATAAATGTTCGCATTCGCAGGACCAGCAGGTTGCATTTTATGACTTTTTAATAGACTACGTTTACTTTATTTATTGAAATTGATGTGACAACTGCAAGAATTTATCAAAAGTTGTCTGATTACAATATTTCCTTAGATTTCCTTAAATTTTTTCCTTCCTTGAAAATTCCTTTTTGGGGTCAAAATATCCTTCAAAAAGGAAATTTCCTTGAAAGTGGAAGCACTGATGTGGGATAGTGTTGATAGATGTGGGAACCACATCTTTATTTTTATTTGGCCTAAAAGATACTGTACAAAATATCTGGGATCACTTTTCTTAAAAAACAATAGCATCAAAGCTCAAAGCTACATGTATAATTTAATTATTGTTGAAGCAGGATGCCCAAAAATGCCTTAACACACCAATGTATTTCACATTTATTAGATGCAAAAATTGAATGTAGACCACATTCTCTGGTTATGGAAATCATTGGCAATGGCATGGGCCACTAAGCAGAAGTTATTGCAATGATACAGAAGCATGGATTTCAGTTTGTGCTGATACCTACATTACATTTACATATGCTGTTCAGCATATTCATTCAAAAGGATTATTTATGATTGTACGTCCAAAGGCTATAAGAAGTATTACACAACAAACAGTACAGCATTACACTCTCTGGTGAAACAATGCAAAGATGTAACCCTGTGTTCCTGAAATTCTGAGAAAATTGAAATCACTATTAGTGTAGGCCAACATTTTTGTCTACAGCAGTAATTACCAACAGCAGAATGTTAATAATAAATAATAATATATAATTTTGCATCCAGCTGAAGTTATTAATACAGTAATTATTTTCTACTAATTTGACTAAGATCTATAAAAATAAGTCCCCACCATATTAATTGTATTTGACTATAATGACTACTGTGCTTACATTTATACAAGTATAATTAATTATTAAACATCATTTTAGTCTAATAAATCTACATGGTGGAAACTCATGTTCTCAAGACTTTGAGACTATAGTAGGTGGTTCTCAAGATTTATACATGTCTTTTGGTAGCCAGTTCAAGCTACAGTATACTGTGTGTATAGTGATGTATAATGATTGTAAGCTGTAATATTAGACGATACAAAACCACATGAAATAAATCTAAAACACGATACATGCATAGCAATTAAGCAATTGCACAGCTTTTAAATGTCTTTGGGCATGATGACTAGCTGGTTGTCAAGATTTATACATGTCTTTTGGCAGCCAGTTCAGGTTACAGTATACTGTGTGTAGTGATGTATAATGACTGTAAGCATACATGTAAATGTACAGCAATAGCAAGAACTTCTAAGTTGTCAAGATTTAAAATGTCTTTGGGCAACTGGTTGTCAAGATTTACATGTCTTTCGGCAGCCAGTTCAAGCTATACTGTGTATTGTGAGAGTATGCACATTACATGTTGTCAACAACACTGCACACAGCACACATACATAATTATCACACAGCACACATACATAATGCACACAGCACACATACATAATTGTACAGCTTTTAAATGTCTGGGCATGAATTGACTAGCTGGTTGTCAAGTTTGGCAGCCAGTTCAAGCTACAGTATACTGTGTGTAGTGATGTATAATGACTCGTGTAAGCATAAATATGCACAGCAATTGCCAATAGCAAGAACTTCTAAGTTGTCAAGATTTAAAATGTCTTTGGGCAGCTGGTTGTCAAGATTTACATGTCTTTCGGCAGCCAGTTCAAGCTATAGCTGTGTATTATGCACATTACATGTTGTCAACAACACTACACACATGCATAATTATCACATGCCAATTAATCATAGCATAAAGTTAAACACAAATTTAAAAGTTAATAGATACTTGGTAGAAAATAGGTTGCAAAATAATAATTTAGATATTTATGCACAGAAATAGCAAGAACTTCTAAATTGTTAATGTAAGATTTTAAATATCTTTGGGCATGATGATACATTAATATAATTAAATATTTTAATTTAGTTTCTAAAACCTATCGTAGGAACATTGCAGTGTTTGTCAATTAGACCTGGAGTCTTTAGGCAGCCAGTCAAAGCTGTAGAATTTAAAATAGATTCACTGTATGTAATGTACATTACATTACATTCACATTTGTATTTATTTATAGCCTATATTTTTAATATTTCACGAGATTAAAATATTTTGAAACATGCTGTTCAAAGCGAGCTGTAAAAACGCTTGCATTTAGCATATATGTGTCAGGTGTGCTTTTTTCCCACAATTTGTAAATAGCGCTACAACATTGACAACATTCTACACATGACAATTGACAACAGTCTGCACGATTGCAGTAGCAGCGCGCCTTCGATAATACAGTATATATCGTGTCAAATAAAATGTATATACTAACCTTGTACGATGTAATTTGGAGTTCTTGCTGAAACATATTCCTCGTTTTCTTTCCTACTGAGGCTACAGCCTAGTGAGCCTACAGTATATTTAATCAGACGCCACGATCTTTCGGGGAATTCCCCTTGTGTGTGCGTGGGCGGCGGAGGCGTTACGTTGGGGGGGGGGGGGGGGATGGAGAGGCGAAACAAACCTGAATAAACGTCCGATAAAAATTGCACAAACGACTATAAAGGAATACCAGTTGTTCAAATTAATTACCACGTGTATTTTAATGAAAGCTGGCCTATAGCAAGATCTTTTATTTGTGCTGTGAGATTTTGCCATCTTTCAGTGAGCAAAAAACAGATTTTCAGCAGTGTGCAATTGTGATGCAAATGTTCTGCAATGTAATTATTATACCGTGTTTAGTTACATTTTAACGCTCGTCAAATCTTTAGATTTACTCCTCTGCAATTTCTCCTCCGACTAATCTATATCAAATTTATTAGGAGGTAAACTTGGCATTTTCTTAAATTTGCCTATTGTAGCAAACTTGTAATTTTGTAGATTTTCCCCAGCGCGTAAACTTGATGCAAATGTTAAGCAAATGCGATTATTTCACCGAGTTTAAGTATATTTACCGCGGGGTCAAATCTTTAGATTTATTCCTTAATCCCCCCTCTTGTAAATATATAGCAAATTCAGAGCTCCAAGTTTATATCAAATTTTCTACCAGGTAAACTTGACATTCTCTTAAATTTGCTCAACATAGCAAACTTGTAATTTTGCACTAGATTTGATATGTTAGGAAAATGATGACAAATATGTGACATGTTTACTATAGGCGTAAATATGCAAGAAACGTAAAGCAAAAACAATATTTACAGCAGTGTGTAAACTTGATGTAAATGTTCAGCAAATGTAATTGTTTGACTGTGTTTACGTATATTTACGGTGGGTCAAATCTTTAGATTTACTACCTAATTTCTCCTCCAGCAAATCTATAGTAAATTTAGAGCTCCAAGTTTACATCACATTTGCTTGAAATGTAAACATGAGTAAACTCATTTTTTCGTGCAGTGCAAGTACTAGCGTTCGAACGCCGTTCGCTAGGCGTTTGAACGGCTACCTACTAGCGTTTGAACGCCGTTTGCTAGGTGTTCGAACGCCGTTCGCTAGGTGTTCGAACGGCGTTCGCTAGGTGTTCGAACGCCGTTCGCTAGGCGTTCGAACGACTGGCTATATTCCCAAACGGATTATAGAAAGCATTGATAACGCGTGCTAAAACAAATCAAACGCAATATTATTAGAACGAACGTTAGTTATTAAATATATTTTATTAAATATTTTTATTAAATATTTTTATTAAATATTTTTATTAAATATTTTTATTAAATATTTTATTAAATATTTAGTTATTAAATATTTTCTTATGGTTATACGATCCCTATTTACATTATTATGGTTTTTTAAGAGCTATTTGCTGGGCGATAATACTTTTAACAAGTCTAATTAGCACTTATTCCACAGCAATTATTACTTCAACAATTACTTTCATAATTAATATTCATGTTCAAGTCGCACGTTGAATAAAGTATCGGGTTCCCTTCCTTGCGATTGTAAACAACTCATTTCGTTTAAAATCCGATTAGGCAAAAACTGCATTTGAGACCTGAATCACGATAGAAATCAGTCTGAATCGCTCGTTCAAGTTTGAACCTAGCATTTAAAAGCTTTGAAGAGGCAGCATAGCGGCAGGCATTTAGACGCGCATTTGAACGGCTATCTTTAAAACCAGGAACCGGGGAACGGAACGGAACTTTAAAAGCCGGAATATTAATGTTTAAAAGCCGGAATCTTTAAAAGCCGCAATCTTTAAAAGCCGCAATCTTTAAAAACTGGCATCTTTAAAAGCCGGAATCTTTAAAAGGGGGAATCTTCAAAAGGGGATCTTTAAAAGGGGTAATCTTTAAAAGTGGTAATCTTTAAAAGCCGGAATATTTAAAAGCCGGACTCTTTAAAAGGGGGAATCTTTAAAAGCCGTAATCTTTAAAAGGGGGAATCTTTAAAAGCCGGAATCTTTAAATGCCGGAATCTTTAAAAGGGGGAATCTTTAAAAGCCGGAATCTTTAAAAGCCGGAATCTTTAAAAGGGGGAATCTTTAAAAGGGGATCTTTAAAAGGGGTAATCTTTAAAAGCCGGAATATTTAAAACCGTATTCTTTAAAAGTTCGAATCTTTAAAAGCCGGAATCTTTAAAAGGGGGAATCTTTAAAAGCCGTAATCTTTAAAAGGGGGAATCTTTAAAAGCCGGAATCTTTAAATGCCGGAATCTTTAAAAGGGGGAATCTTTAAAAGCCGGAATCCTTAAAAGCCGGAATCTTTAAAAGGGGGAATCTTTAAAAGGGGATCTTTAAAAGGGGTAATCTTTAAAAGCCGGAATATTTAAAACCGTATTCTTTAAAAGTTCGAATCTTTAAAAGCCGGAATCTTTAAAAGGGGGAATCTTTAAAAGCAGGAATATTTAAAAGGGGGAATCTTTAAAAGCCGGAATCTTTAAAAGGGGGAATCTTTAAAAGGGGGAATCTTTAGAAGGGGGAATCTTTAAAAGCCGGAATTTTTAAAAGCCAGAATCTTTAAAAGCCGGAATATTTAAAAGCCGGAATCTTTAAAAGCCGGAATCTTTAAAAGCCGGAATCTTTAAAAGGGGGAATCTTTAAAAGGGGATCTTTAAAAGGGGTAATCTTTAAAAGCCGGAATATTTAAAACCGTATTCTTTAAAAGTTCGAATCTTTAAAAGCCGGAATCTTTAAAAGGGGGAATCTTTAAAAGCCGTAATCTTTAAAAGGGGGAATCTTTAAAAGCCGGAATCTTTAAATGCCGGAATCTTTAAAAGGGGGAATCTTTAAAAGCCGGAATCCTTAAAAGCCGGAATCTTTATAAGGGGGAATCTTTAAAAGGGGATCTTTAAAAGGGGTAATCTTTAAAAGCCGGAATATTTAAAACCGTATTCTTTAAAAGTTCGAATCTTTAAAAGCCGGAATCTTTAAAAGGGGGAATCTTTAAAAGCAGGAATATTTAAAAGGGGGAATCTTTAAAAGCCGGAATCTTTAAAAGGGGGAATCTTTAAAAGGGGGAATCTTTAGAAGGGGGAATCTTTAAAAGCCGGAATTTTTAAAAGCCAGAATCTTTAAAAGCCGGAATATTTAAAAGCCGGAATCTTTAAAAGCCGGAATCTTCAGAGTTATACACAAATGATTTTCAACTTTAGTTAACCCAGTATGCTTCGAAATCACATAGACAAAAGTGACATTGTGAAAAAATGTTACGATATGCGGTGTAGTTTGGCACAAAGTCTTCTTGTATCGCGGTACTTCTTATAATGCCGTTGTGAAATTGACAAACACGCGTCTTGTCACGAGTCGACTAACTATTTTGCACAAGGTCTTTTGCAGCGTGTAGAGGTTGTATATGACATTTAACTGCTGGATAGTGTCCTACTGAACTTCAGCATGCGTGATATCAAAATAACTTTCGAATTTCTATTCTGAAAGCCGTTGAAAATCTCTTGTTTGCAATGGCGTCGAGTCGCCTACAAAGTCTACAATAGACTAAAGTTTGCCGAGTTACCCAGGGAAAAGTAGAAGCAGTAAGGACCCCAGATTATTTCATATAACTTTGGATATATTCGAGAATAGTGCATGAAACAATTATGCGAATACATCAATCCGTTTAGCGCATAAAACAATTTTATCATAAAAAATCGAATGGCTCCAGGTTCAGATTGAACCTTGAGCGCCATCCAGGTACGCGAACCGAGCTGGAGCTGCGAACCCGGAGCTAACTGTCTTTCTGTGGAAGGATGTAAAGATTCCGGCTTTTAAAGATTGCGGCTTTTAAAGTTTCCGAATTTTAAAGATTCCCTCTTTTAAAGATTTCCTCTTTTAAAGATTCCCTCTTTTAAAGATTCCGGCTTTTAAAGTTTCCGGCTTTTAAAGATTCCGGCTTTTAAAGATTCCCTCTTTTAAAGATTCCGGCTTTTAAAGATTCCGGCTTTTAAAGATTCCCTCTTTTAAAGATTCCCTCTTTTAAAGATTCCCTCTTTTAAAGATTCCCTCTTTTAAAGTTTCCGGCTTTTAAAGATTCCGGCTTTTAAAGATTCCCTCTTTTAAAGATTCCGGCTTTTAAAGATTCCGGCTTTTAAAGATTCCCTCTTTTAAAGATTCCCTCTTTTAAAGATTCCCTCTTTTAAAGATTCCCTCTTTTAAAGTTTCCGGCTTTTAAAGATTCCGGCTTTTAAAGATTCCCTCTTTTAAAGATTCCGGCTTTTAAACGTTCCGTTCCCCGATTCTCCGTTCCTGGTTTTAAAGATATCCCATTTAAACCAGCCGTTTAAAATCCAAGAGCCACGCATTAAAACCATTAAAACGCTTTTGAGTTAGATACGAGTGAGTCGTCACTGACGCAGGATACCCTACTGAAATAAATATGATTTGATTTGAATAACACCTGTTATTCCCTGTGTTTATTCATCCGGATGAGCGAATCAAAGTTTTACAATTCTTAACGAAGCCGATTGCAAGTCCACGCCCCTAAAATCTCATGCAAAAATCTTCCCTCAACTACCTACCTCACTGACCAAAACGGCTCGTTATGGCTGGTAAATCAAAACGGAACAATTTCTTCAGCCAACTATTCTAAAACTTTTCTTCCATCATTTTCCAATACTATTTTACGACTGCGCGACTTTAATTCTCATTTGTTACACCAAATTCCCGAGCAATTTGATGAATTCTTCCTTTTGGATATTCTCGCGCGAAGCCAAGAGACATTGGAAAAATTCAAACAACACGATACGACGATAATAACAATAATATAGCTCAAGGTATTGGAAAAATCATAGGTATAACTTTATCAGGTCTTGCCAGCGGCGGTAGTCACATAATAAAAGCTATGTAGGTAACGCTATGCACGACGGACTAACCGGTTTAGGAGACTTAGAGGTAGTAACTTAAAAGTAGTAACTATAGCATCGAAAAAGCAACTGGGACCGTCATCATGCAGGTCTTCCCGTGGAGACGCCATAGAACATGTTTCACTGTACGGGTTCCTTTTTCCACGATGTTTTAGGTGCCCTGAGTGGTTCCTTGCTCTGGGGAGCACTATTATTACTAGGACTATTTTGAATGTATGTGCGCTATACAAATTTATGCTAGAAACGCGACACTGACACGCTCATAGACAAACATTCAACTGATCAACTTGAACAAGCAACATTCTCCCTTGACTCATCTGACTCATGTGTAGATTGCGGACAACCAGGTTACACGACACACATTAGGTAAGAAAACAAGCTTATTTTTTGCCTCTGTTTTCATCGTTGGTACCTTCCTTTGCAGCCTGTTTTTCTTACAGCTCACCAAATAAATATATCTTAATATAGTTTCACCTCTGGAGTTCACTATGGACATTCCAGTTATAGATATCTGGCGAGTGTCCGTGACAGCTACGTAGTCTATTTATTTGTTTTGGGAATATATTTGTATTTAGTTGAGTAGGATACACGTACCTGGTAGCTACGTTTTATAGGCCACCGAATTATTCTAGTCAGTATGTATGGCGCGCCGTTTCGGCCAAAAGGTATACGAGAATCAATTTGACTGCGCCGTTTCGGCCAAAAGGTGGACAAAAGATCGAGATATCAATGTCTATACGCGAGAATTATATTTCAGTGGTAGAGAATATTATATCTATAGGTGAGAATTTTATACCTATGGTCGAGAATTTTATGTCTATATTCGAGAATTTTATGTCTATAGTCGAGAAATTTATATCTATAGTCGAGAATATTTTTATGTTTGTAGTTGAGAATATCATTTTGGTAGTCGAGAATATTTTATGTTCATGTCGAGAATTGTAGTTCCATACTTGAGAATAATCACGTTGAGCGTTACGGGGAGGGCATTTACTTTTTTCGAAAGGGTAGTGACTCCAAACAACAAGGATCTACAATTTACTAAATATAGGAGTGGAGGTCGTGATGTTTCTGCCTATTGTGCTACAATATGTTTCTGCCCATTGTGCTACAATACTTCAGACAGTTAATAAAATCAGTGCATAGTGTGGATTATATTAACTATGAAAAATCGTCGTGGAATCAAACAAGTTTTTAAAATCATATGTAATATTTACTTTAGACTTTTATACATATTACAACAATGTTACTGGTCTGTCTACGCCAAATTTCCTTTTATTAATCATATAGAAACTGAGTTTAACCTTTCTGTATAAGTTACATTTAACGCCGGTTCATATATTATTTTGATCGCCGGTTCGTATTTGATCGACCAACTAGGCCGCTGGACGATGTCGATGTAATAGCACCACTGATCTCAAAAATAGGACTGGATCGAGCTTCTGTTGTTACAAAAATGAAGCCAACAGCGGCCATATTGGAGTGACCAACTAAGGAGTACTGTGGCATCACAGACATGTTGGGGAGGATTCTGACATTTGCTATTTAACTTTAGCAAAGGAAACATACTCGCTGGACAGTTATTAAATGTCAGAATTCTGCCTTTCCTCTCCGATTCACCACTGTATTCGTAATGAGGTCACTCCAATATGGCCGCCGTTTGCTCTAATTATCCAGTAAGAGAAGCCTAATATGAGACGTCAAATTAGGTTTAAGATTTTATGCATTTAATGTCAACAAAGAAAATATATTGGCCAGACACTAAACCTATTTTGCGAGCGTCGCATTTCGATTTGCTTGCAAACTCGGAGTTTTTGATGATCTCTCGTCAATTTGCATTATGCAAATATACAGGCTTCAAAATAAGCTCGTCAGATACAATAGAAAGCTCAATCCAGTCCTATTTTTGAGATCAGTGAATAGCACTCGCGATAGTGCGCGAAGTACTTCTTCATTATTTAATATACCCTATATCAGATCAAACATTCCTACGGAATTTATCATCAACAGCGATCTGTGTATCTTGTTAATTTATTTCCGACCTCTCAGTCCGCAATCTGAAGAATGCAGCTTCGTCCTCAGAGGCTCAACTCTTCGTGACGCTATACAGATGTATAACATACAAGTTAGCCAAAATGGAAACTTAGCCGTCCTTTATATGTACAACGACAAAATGAAAACCAGCTATAATCGTCATGAAGCATATATGTATACAACCGTGAAAAACAGATTTTCTACGCGCCGCACTTCAAATAGTAATACTAGTCTATATAGGCTAGTATATAGTTATTAGTAAAACATAAAATTGTTATACACGACTTTCATAATGGCTGCTAATTTAAATATTTTAAATATTCCTTTATGTGCATCTAAATTAGCCTTTATGGCCTCGTTTGCATGTCAGCAATTCAAAATAATTTTGCTTCGTAACGAGGTTGTAAAGGCCACAGTTAGTAGAGTAAAGACTAATTTATATGCACATAAAAGAATTTTAAAATGGCAGCCATTATGAAAGTCGTCTATAAGCAATGACAATGCGAGCTAGCGAAACAAACTATTTATATTGTGGTTTTAAAGCCAAAGGCTAATAAATTGAAGCGCGATGGGCATAAATATGGAAACACACGTCACGTCCTTGTTGTTTGGAGTCACTCCCCTTTCGAAAAAAGTAAATGCCCTCCCCGTAACGCTCAACGTGATTAACTACAACTCTCGACATGAACAGAAAACATTCTCGACTACCAAAATGATATTCTTAACTACAAACATATAGACATAAAATTCTCGAGTATAGACATGAATTTCTCGACCATGGGTATAAAATTCTCGACTATGACAATAGCATTCTCACCTATAGATATAATATTCTCGACTACTGAAATATAATTCTCGCCTATATAAATTGATATCTCGACCTTTTGTCCACCTTTCGGCCGAAACGGCGCAGTCAAATTGATTCTCGTATACCTTTTGGCCGAAACGGCGCGCCATAAGTATGATCCTGAGTTTAATATGTCTAAATTCGAAGACATGCTAGATTTGTCATTGGCACAGGGGAAAGAGACATTGTTTATGGGAAACCTAAACTAAACGTTATTTTCTAAACGATCCACCTCAGCCGAGTGCAAGAAGTTTCGATTACTCCTAAAACTAGAAGTTACTATCGCAAGGGAAGTGCTGCCTTGAAATACAAGGCAGTCGCGATATTGTGCAAAATTGCAAAAATAAGTGGTGGGCTTATTGAAGTCAAAGTGGTAGCGAAGGTAATATAGCCTTGTACCCATGAGGTTATGGTTTAGATAAGACCAGAGCAGCGAACTCTACATATATATAGAGCTCACACTGAGCTTGCTGGATCAAAGGTACTCTGGGGTATGTTAGACATCTATCTCTGGTAAGACATTCATTACGGGGCCTGGCACATTTACAGATGCCTCAAATCTGCTCCCAACCTTGTTGACAACCCTTGTGTGTAACCGTTCTCAACATTTATTCACAATCTAGTACTTCAATCATGAACATGTATAATATTAAACCGATGTAACTTGAACAGGTCCATAAAAATACAGTTGAATATACAGATAAAATAGTTGTATAACATAGTTCTCTGTACAAGGCTTGCATAAAAATGCAGTTCAATATATGAACACAAAACAGTTGACGTACATGTACAGGTAATGCAGTTGACAAATTAAGTTAATCAGAATTTGTTTCTGATGTACGGGACACGAATGTGCATTCTTCTGCATGCTCAATATCTGTTATCTTGTTATCTACATATATGATATTGAATGATTTGCCATATTCAAGAATAAAGAAGACCATGTCTTCTTCTGATGTGGTATATTACTATATTTAAGATCGATGTTGCTTCCCAGATGCTGATCAGCGTGAACACAATGGCTCTTGTAAGAAACAATGAACTCACATGCACCAATATACACCTAAATAGAAAGTAAACCGTATTCACAAACAAAACAATTTGATAATTGATGATAGTAAATAAATTGCAGATGACATCTTGTAAATTTCTACCTCACTCAGCCATATTGCCGTTTTAAGCGAGCCTTTTTAAAGGACAAAAGTACAGAAAACTATCTTTAGTCGTCTTACCTCGACAACAGAATATCTCGTCACTGAAATGAATTGAAATTCGCGACAGCAAATCGTTCGAAAACTTCGTTCACTGTTGGCACTTCGCACAGCTCACTCACCTCATTGCGTATTTGCGTTGCGAGTTCAGAAAATACCATGTTCGTGGTGGCGTTGACAAGTTCCGAACATTAATTCCGTACAACTTCCGTGAATACGAATAACGTCTGGAGTATGGATGTAATTTTATCTTGAACTTACGTCACAAAACGTCATAAAACTGAACATCCACCCATCCGACCGAACGACATCCAAAAATTTACAGATCGAGATCTCGTTGACTATACATAGCTCGGTAAAGAGGTCTGGGCACGAGACAAGTCAAGATTAGTGTGCTGCCTACGGCAGCAAATATTTAATTTCCGTCAACTAATTACTCAAGTAACACGCGTGGCACAAGACTCTGAATCTTTATTAGATGTGATTGCCACAAATCGTCCCCATAATATAAGTACATCTGGGGTAGTGGCTATGGGTTTGAGCGATCGTGACATGGTTTTCTGTGTACGGAAGTTGAACTGTAGGAAAGCGGCAGCACAAATTAAATTCCTTAGGAATTACACAAATTATGACCTTGAAAAAAGATGCAAATTGAATACGCTAGGAAATCCCCGGTCAGCGGTACCCATATAGTCATGATCCATTTTGATTGAGGGGTTCAAATTACAACTGCGCAACTCAGACTGTCGGAAATCGTCGTCATGTACTCGCGCCCTTCGTGGACACAATATCGAAGCATTTCCACTTTCTCATGCTAAAATTACAAGGTAGACACCTTGTAATAGGTTGTAAGAGGTTTCTGCTCTTTATTTGAAAGGTAAGCAGTTTCTTTCGAATGTTTACAAAGCAGGAAATCATCGTCAAATATTCGCGCCTTTCGTGAGCCTGATAATATTCGCTTTTCCAGTCCATTAAGTATAGTTTTACTCGAGACGTAACTTCATGATATCAAATTGTTTTGTTTGTGAATACAGTTTTCCTTCTATGTGAGTTCATATACTGTACTTAACGCAATGTCTGGTAGTAACAAAATAATAATGAACAATTTGTCTCAATATGAATGCATTATCAGCTTCCTTCAACAAGGAAACTAAAAAACACATGTGTTTTTTTACCATCTCCTCAACCTTTGGCACTACATCTATTCATGCTATGATAACACTAGACTACAAACATCTGACTTGGATTTAAGGAAATCTACAGTGGTTTCTACAATGGATTTGTGCACAAAACTGTAACTATATAATAAACTGTACATGGAACTCTCTTCAAGAAATTATTTACCACAACTTTGTGAAAACTCAGTGGAGAATGGAAATTATTTGTGAACAAGTTCTTTCGGAAAATAAAATACAGTGGCTGCAGTGGTGTATTCCAAACGATAACTACATTATGTGGAGTCGTGGACATGTGCAATGCAGAGAGTATTGCAGGCTCAACAAGAACTCCAATAAAAGTTAGGCAATATAAGCAATGGATCAACAATAGCAGAAACATCTGTTACATACCATTTCTGGTATTTATTTAGTCAGCGCTTTGCTTTGCCATAACATATCAGACACTTGCGATTCCCTGACTAACAGCTTAATGCCACATGGCAGTGATTTATCAGAAATTTGTTTACGAAGCATCAACTAAATAGTAATAATGTACGGTAAGTATACTGCATATGCAGTCAAAAGCCTTGCCAATTATATTCAGATAAGTGATGGGTTCATTTTGGAAATGTTATAAAAAATTGGGCTTCTTATGGCTTTTGAGGCAGCACTTCTAGTAAATATAATTATGCGGTACCCACATGTTCGTATCGCGAACCTATTTTTCTCGCAGTTGCGGATCGTCACGCGCCACTTATTCAAAAGAGAGTGCGTTGTTTAAATAATTGTCCTTAAAAAGGATATGCACTTTGAAGAAGGCAAGGAAAACCAAAAACAGCGAAGACTGTTCAAGCTATCGCTGCTTTCGAAATCGCGTTACCAATAAGATAAAGAAAGAAAAAGTATGTATAATAGAAAGATTGTTGAAAACAAATGTGGAGATCCCAATCAATTTTGGAAAATGGTAAAAAATATATTTCCTGGTGAAAGCAAGAGTTTAGCTTCGAGTATCAGTATTGACGGCGAGCTTTGCACGGATAAAAAGAAAATGGCCAATGGATTTAATAATTTTTTACCGGAGCCGTCTCTCGCCTTGTCCAAATTTTTGGAAGCACATCGAGTTCCACTGTTGATAAATCAAACCCAAACACTGGCTGCAGTAACATACCACCACCATTTAATTTTCAGATTATAACCGAAGCATTTACTAAAACGGAACTTAGAAAACTTAAAACAAATAAATCCAGTGGCTTAGATAACATCCCCCACGTTTACTGAAGGATTCAGCGGAAATAATTGCTTGCCCACTGACTAACCTAATAAATGCATCTCTATTTAATGGAGTTATTCCGGATGAACGGAAATGTACTAAGGTGACGCCTTTGTTTAAAAAAGGAGGTAGAAACGATATGGATAATTATCGCCCAATCTCGTGGTATTGCCTTGTGCTTCAAAGATAATGGAGAGAGCTGTTCACTCACAACTTTATAATTTTCTTAATTTAAACAAACTTCTCAGCCCGTAACCATATGGTTTGCGGAAGTGTTACTACAGAGCTTGCAACGATATCCTTTACAGATTTAATACGCCGTGGCATTGATCAGGGAATGCTAACTGGTGCGGTATTCATTGATATAAGAAAAGCGTTCGATACTGTGGACCACGAGATCCTATTAAACAAGTTAAAAATAATGGTATGGTATATATCTGGTATGGAACTAAATTGGTTTAAGGAGTACTTGAGAAATCGTTTACAAGTGGTCAGTATTGAAAATGAGTTATCGGATCCGCTTGCTATATTCTCGGGTGTACACCAATTAAGGGTCAATGATTGGCCTCCTTGCTTTTTGTGTTATATGTAAACGACCTGCCAACATTTTTCAGAAATTGTTCACTGCTAATGTATGCAGATGACACTGTACTGTTCCATTCGGCAAAAGATATTACAGAAATTGAAACAGTCCTAACCAATGAGCTAAAACAAGTAAACAATTGGCTAAACGATAATAGCCTTTTCCTCCATCAAGACAAAACTGAATGTGTACTTTTTGGGACAAGTAAAAGAATCCTTTCAGTTACCAGTTTTAGTGTCTCTATTAATGGTCATGCTATAAATCGAGTCTCTGAATACAAGTATCTTGGCGTGGTCTTCGATGAAAATATTTCATGGAATGCACATGTAAAATATATCGTGAAAAAAGAATACGAAATTGGCAGAATACGAAATAATGTATATTTATGCACACAACTGACATTATCTATAAATCTTTCATTTCACCTATATCTGAGTGATTACTATATGATACAGTATGGAGTTGTTGTGGGAAAATAAATACAGATTTACTCGAGAAACTACAAAGACGAGCTGCACGAATTATTATGAAAAAATCTAGTAGTGACGAAGCCTTGAATCGTCTTGCATATTATGATAGCTATAATTTAAAATTAAGACGGGATAATCATATTAATAATTTGGTTAGAAAGTGTATTTATGGACATGTACCACAATTTTTTAAGAACTACTTTATTTTTAACAAAGATATTGTTCAACGTAAAACAAGACAAAGTAATTTGCTCCACTTACCCAAAGTGAGGACTGAGTCAGCGAAAAAGTCTTTTATTATCATGCTTGTACAGTGTTTAATAGTTTTAATACTAAATAATAGTTCTAATACTAAATAATTTTGTAATAGTTTTAATACTAAATAATTTTTTATTATTCTAGTCTTTAAAATATTGTAATGTATTTAATTTTATTGGTTTTTTTTTTAATATCACGGCTTCTATTGATAACAGATTTTGTTGTTAAATAATTTCTGAAAGAATTACCCTGTTGAAATAAAGATTTATGTTACTATGTATGTGTACATGAGGATCTATATATTATTGTTATTTTCACTTAATATGTTCTTGGTATAACTCGGTCAGCTGAGGACAACTGAATTTGAGGAGGGGGAATGTTATGCAACATATCTATAAAGAATCTACTATATTTGTAAACATTCCTTGACGTATAGAATTATCGCGTCGACTTAACTGAATACCGGCGCCTAAACTTTATCGTATCTATACCATTGGATTGAGAAAGACTATTGTTGGTGACTGAAGTTTCGACGGCCTCAGCGGCGGTCATCTTCAGAGATCATTTTCACTTGACTATGAAGATAACCGGCGCAGAAGCCGTCGAAACGTCAGTCAACCAACAATAGTCTTTCTCAAGACCATAACAATCTGGACGATCAACTTCACACACCTAACGGGTTAAATAGATTGATTATGGCATGTGATAGCATGGATATAGACTGAGTCTTAATAGTCACTTAATTCTTTATCGCATTCATCTGGAAATTTTTCGTATTTGTCACGATCTTTGAGAAAATATATGTAGGCGAGGAAACCAAAAAGGATGCAAACGGTGACAAGGGAGTAGCATAACAGAGTTGCTTTTGTTCCAATGGCATTAAAAAGTAAACCCATAACTCCTGATCCAGATTCAACGCCTATTGAGTAAACCATCTCCAAAAGTCCTTTAATGGAGAAAATGGCGAGTTAGTCTAGATCACTGAGGTAAGGGAAGGTAAATTAAGTTCTTCTATATATATTTAAGATTTTAAGATTTAAGATTTTATTAAATCAAATATCATGAGCACCATATTATATAGTGTTTACATGAGGCTGGCCCGAGTTCAGGTTCGACTGCCTTTAGTACGGATGTAGTATTTTCCCCGTACGTTGTATACATGCATGCATGGGTCTGGCCTGATATTCAGTTCACACAGCCCTAAACTCTTGTGAAAAAGATCCTTCTTGTGAAAAGTCTAAATGCGGGGTGAAATTTGAGGGGGGATGTTCTGAGCATCGAGTCAAATCCAATTATAAAATTGCAAAAACATATCGATAATTCGCAGGTGTCTGATAATTCGCGTGCGTTTTGGCATAGACGGAAATTTAAGGCTAGGGCATCCGGCTGGCTGTCAACGACGACATAGTCTGTCAAAAAATTCAAAATGTATTGCTCAGCGGCAAAAAGGGAACAAAGTATCAATGTTCTAGCGCCATGTGACTGACACATCATGTGTTATGCAATTATGTAAAATGCGGAAGCTCCTCCTTCAAGGCTTGAAAGTCTTATGCAAATGTCTGCGGAAGCTGATGTATTGGAAGAGCTTGATTTTAATTACCAAATGTGATGCGTGATCATTACAGCATTATTGAACATATCCATTGCTATGAAGAGGGGATATTTTGTATTTTTCAATCTTTGTCTGCATGTTTGTCAAGTCCATCTCACTCTCTATGACTTACTTTGCGTCAGGATTCACCCAAAACAAGAGAAACAAAATTTCCTTTATGGAAAAATTAATTGATTAAAATATTCTGTACTTATTAAAAAAGCCTATGATTCTATGAAATGTTTCAATTTAGAGTTGTTTATCAATGAATCTCAAGAATCTTGACGTGTATTGCCATGTTCTGATTTAGTAATAACAAAATTTTGCGATTTATGGCTTTTTTATGGACTGCTTTTAAAAATTCGCCTCAGAATGCGGGAAATGGTGTATCAGAGACCCTAGAAATCCAAAATTTTCCGGGGGAGCATCCCCACCCACCTAGAAAACCAGCGCCCCCTGTTCTCAGATAAACAAGTCATGGCTGAAATGAACAAATGAAGGAAGGTACGTATGAGCTGGGTCAGGCCATGAGTATCAGTTCAACCAAGATTTACAGATATATAAATGGGGTTAAGGTTACAGAACACCCTAGAATGGTAATTTTTTTTGAAAATGGTGTTTTGATATGTTTGTAAAGGTTAATTAGAATCTGTCAGCTGCAAAAATTTGAATTGAAAATATTGAAAATTGAGCGAGTTATCGTGTTAAAACGGTTTACAGTTATTATCCGTGGCGGGAAAGTCAACTATTAATTAACAGGATGAATGACAGCTAACTTGTATCAAATTACGAAAGAAATTGGAAAAATAAACACAACTTCAACTCGTCTCTCTAGCTCTATGTCTGACAGAGTCGTAAAAAACGGGCCAAACACAAGAAAGCTGACAAAGACGTCTTTTTGGATGAAAAAAAGAACATTTATTTGCCAGCGACAAGGGTTCATACTTTGAACAAGAAACACAATGGCCAGACGTGTTGCGAACAGCGATAGCCGTCGGCCGTCCGAGTACTTTTCGCGCCCTTTCAGTTTTTGCAAGCATTTTGGAACTTTGTAGACAAGGGTATTTCAGTGTACTAGTATAGTCTTTGTTTACCCAAAACAAACAATTAATATCGCTGTTGTTCTTATTGGTGGAAAGTAATTCAATTATTATTTGCAATAGCTGTTAAACCTGCGCCAAACTTTCACGGCTTATTTATTACCACATCAATTTTGAGTCACATAGGGGCACTAAACGGTGTAACCTGATCGCGCGTTTTAACGGATTCCCACCAAACTTGCACAGGATGTCAGCGAACAGCTGGACTACAAAAGTTGTCGGCGTTTCTTTTAATGTAAAAAATAACTGAGTTACCGGCCTTTATTCATCACTAATTGCTTCTTCCACAACATAGGTCGAGGAATAATAAAAAAAACCCGACACACTTTTTTAGAACAAACATCGAGAAGTATAAATATGGTAAATCGAGAGCTTTTTGGTAAAACCAAAGACCAGGTTAAACTGCGGCGCGAAGGTCATATGGTTTTAAATTGATGAATATATCTGGAAAAATATTGTATTTTTTATTTTTTTCACAATTTGAGAGTGTTCTTCGCATACTTAACTATATTTGGTGCAAATTTGAGACAAATCGGATCACAAATTGTGCGGGCGGTAACAAATTTCGTGAATGGGCTTACTCTGAAGGGCAGTGAAAGTTTGGAGAGAGAGAACTATACGCGCGCATCAAATTTGGTCTTTTCATCAATCAGACATAATTGACGAGACTTCTTTATCACATTATGACAAAGAACACCACTCATTTGTGTAAAATGAAAATAAAATGATGGGAAACGCAAAATTCGACACTTGTTAAAACATGACCAAAGCCAACACAGTATTTCTTCGCTCGAACAAGATACCATTTGTGTTGTTTACGCGAGGGTCATATTATTTTACAATAACTTGTAAACAAATTGACGCCGGTAAGCATTCCGTCGATTTTTCCCAGACGGAAATTATGTTAGGTTTCCCCGATGTGCACAGGTTACCCTAACTCGCCTATAGTTGCTGAATTTTTGGTGCATACCGTAAGTTAAATAAACTATAAAAATACCAAATGCTAATTTCTTACCAAGAATTGCGGCCGAGCTCGCCTTGGACCCAGCCTTTGAGAAATGTACCGTCAGCGCAGTGTAGGACAAACCGTAAGCGGCCGCCTGAAAAACGTCGATGGCGAGAACAAGCCAGGGAATTTTGATGAAAGATATGGCCAAAAAGGAGACAAAAAATAGGAATAAGGAGACTGCTATAGTTTTGAGATCACCGACTTTTTCTATGAGGAATCCTGATAGATATAACCACAACGCTACCAAGGGTCGCCGTATTAAACCAGCCACTCCCATAATTGTCGGGCTTCCTGATAACTCGCTGATGTACCAGAACTCCCAGTTGAATTGAAAGTTGGTGCAGGAGCCAATGTAAAAGGCGACGATTAACACCAATATATAATGAAAGTCAGATAAGATAGTTTTTACCTCAGTCCAATTGACAACGCGATCCTCAAGATATTCGTAATTAAACCAAGGTATGGCTAACGAACCAAATGTTATAGCCACCGCTACAAAAATAAATGTTACGTGGTAGCCATCGCCGATAATTCCGCAAATACTGAGCTTTATCTGCGAAGCTAGTAGACCAATGGCTAGGAGGGAGACACTGCTGCCGATGTGCGCCCACATGCATGAAGTAAGACCCATAGCTTGCTCTCTCTTCTTTAAGGTACGTTATTATAGCCACATTTTGTAGAGAGAGGATCCCTCGATTTACAACTGTGGATAACGCCTTCGTAATGGCCATGAACACAAAAAGATTGCTCAACCAAGGAACATAATTGGTCCGCTTGATTTCAACCGCAGGAGTTGGTATTTTTACAACTGTGGAATTCGGTGTAAATCGTGAATGTGTTTCTCTGTGGATAGCCGAAACTTTACGCTCGTTATCATACGAAAAGGATTTCTTGGAAAGATTATTGGTTCGATTCGTTGGAGTCTCATTCGGGTTTACAAAGCATGTTGGGAAAGAAACAGCAAGTGGTAAAAGTGGAGCGAGAAATATTAGGATAAGGACCATGGTTAATGCGAGTAAAACGAGTTTCCTTGCTCGAAATCTGTCCGCGAGAAATCCGAGCAGCGGCAAGCATAAGTTCTGGATTCCCATAAGTGATACTAAACCAATCTGAGATGGACTGAAGCCAAGTTGTTTCATATAAATATTGCTGTACTCGACATAAACGATAATGCCACTTATTCCAAAGAGGAAACACCATTTGAGCGCCAAAGATTCTATCGAAAATAACACCATGTTGTTGAAACGATACGTGGACGGCGATCTCTATACAAATGCGTGCGACTAACGAGGGAGTCATGCACATCTGCAGCTTGACACAAAATTTGAGTGACCTGTTTTTACACTTGGTATTTCCATCTTAAGACGACAGTGTTTATAAACAAAAAACAAAACAAATACGAATCTTTAAATGCCGGAATCTTTAAAAGATGGAATCTTTAAAAGCCGGAATCTTTAAAGCTGGAATCTTTAAAAGCCGGAATCTTTAAAAGGGGAATCTTTAAAAGCCGGAATCTTTAAAAGCCGGAATCTTTAAAGCTGGAATCTTTAAAAGCCGGAATCTTTAAAAGGGGAATCTTTAAAAGCCGGAATCTTTAAAAGCCGGAATCTTTAAAAGGGGGAATCTTTAAAAGCCGGAATCTTTAAAAGGGGGAATCTTTAAAAGCCGGAATCTTTAAAAGCCGGAATCTTTAAAAGCCGGAATCTTTAAAAAGGGAATCTTTAAAAGCCGGAATCTTTTTAAGCCGGAATCTTTAAAAGTCGGAATCTTTAAAAGCCGGAATCTTTAACTCTTTCCTGACAGGCTGAAAAACATCCAAAATTGAACCACCTCTTTGTTCTATCGATATCTCTTGAAATAACCATAACTGTTGCGAAAGCTATACATTTTCTGAAAGCCCAATAAACCGGCTTTTACTTGTGCTTTTAAATTTCCTGAACAAAACACATTATGTTAATATGAATTCGCATTAATTATCATAAATCAGGTTGAAAAATTTACATTTTTCTAGAAATGGCCATCTTGCACGCCCATGCACGTAGCATCTTGAAAACTCAAAATGCCACAAATTGCAGAGTTGTTTATGAAATCAAATCAAACTTGGCATGTGAGTAGATCTGATGTTCCTGGCGCTTGTCGAATTTCAATTTTCAATCTTGCGTTACCGTGTGCCGTGTTTTTTGATTGACGACTTTGTGGGTCTTCTACGACCCATTTTGACTGGGCCGGTCAGGAAAGAGTTAATATACAATGGCCGATATTTTTTCGCATCGATCAATTTTATATTTTCGCCTGATTTTTTCATCATCGTTCCAAGTCGGCTAAAGAACACACATATAAACATTTAAGCCAACTTGGTGAATTATTTCCTACATTTCTAAACAGGTCATTTTTGACTCACATGCATAGAAAGTATTGCGTTTGTGGTTGTATAAATAGCTTGCATATATATTTAAAAGTATGAGCTCCCGTGCGGGTGGGATCTCTGCACAGACTCTGCTGAATTAAGGTAACCCTCGTAAGGTTAGGAAGTGCCGCGATATAAGAAGACTTTGTGCCAAACTAACACCGCATATCGTAATATTTTTCACAATGTCTATGTAATTTCGAAGCATACTGGGTTAACTAAAGTTGAAAATCATTTATGTATACTCTGAAGAACTCGTCAAACATGAGCTCTCGTCTGGCGGCCCATTTGGAACAAGACACCGAAGAATTGCATGACAAAAATTCGTTTTAAAAATTTACCTTTAAAATCGCTGTCTATTCAATTGTCTACATTTGGGAAAAGATTATCAATAGTTATAGTAAGACCAAAAACATCAATCAGCTACGGCTTGAAAGAGAACATCCAGCGAGGACAAACTCCCAGAAAATCGTGCCTTGTGAGCGACTTGAGCATCGCGAGCGCTTAGAAACCTTACCCCAATGCAAAGCTTCGCGTACACTGTAAATTCAAAAGAGTCGTTTTGACCCCAAGGAGTCATTTCAGCACCTTTACTCGAAGGGTCATTTTGACCCTTCAAGGAGTGGTTTTGACTCTAAGGGTTGTTTTGACCCCAACATGGGGTCAAAATGACACTTTAGTGGACTCCATTAACTCTTTCTAGGAGTTATAGGACTCCTGGAGGAGTCGATGGACTCTTTGTTAGAGTCATAGCACTCTTTGTTGGAGTCACAGCACTCTTTGTTGGAGTCCGAGGACTCTTTGTTAGAGTCATAGCACTCTTTGTTGGAGTTATTATGCTCTTTCTTGGAATCATTGTAGTTTTTCTTGATTTGTGGATAAGTTGAAGTAAAAATTGGTAATTAAATATATAAAATTATTCTATTCGAAAATATTTGAATAATTATATATGAACTATTCTGTATTCTGTAAAAACAACTGAATAGCTGATTTCACTAATATCATAAATGAAATTGAATGCATCATTGTCTTTATATATGATTGTCTACACACCAAATCTGTCTAACATTACACCAATCTGGTCTAAAATAATACTGAATCGTCAGGCTCCGCCAAGCTGACAACATTGTTAAAATCTCTCTGAACATGGTATCAAAATGCCGACCGGTACTTTATTCCACATAGCACGTGATCAGAGTGACACGTGATGTTATGCGCAATATTTCGTATTCGTCGCTTCGCGACTTTACATGTTTTGCGTGCGAAGAGAAGCTCGTATCTTTATAACTTTATTTGACGTATGAAACCTATCTAGAAGCGAGATGAAATACGTATTGATCCACTGGACTTCTACCAACTAGACGACTATCCTTACTAAAGATTTTGTTCGCGATTATGCTCGTTAATCCGAAGAAAGAAGGCATGCAGCTGTTGATCACTGTTGTTTTCACAAAGCAGTTGTCGAACGGTCAAACCGCCCAAAGGTGGCTGGAAAGCGTATCTGGGGCGCGTGATTGCTGCGACTGGTGAGTTGTATATAATTTGTTAATGACTTTGGTGATAATCTACTGCTCTCTTAATGTTTAATAATACTTAAATCTGTGTTTCATAATTGCGAATCACCATTAATTTTGGACGCCATTGACATTATTCGTCGAGTGAGTCGCTGTTGAAACATTTATATTGATCAGCTTTCGTCAATTGCTCATAAGACCTTTGAAAGTTTGCTGAAAAAGACCTTTGAAAGTTTGCTGAAAAAGGTCTTATGAGCCAGTTAAGCCCCTGAAGGAAAATGCACCAATATTACTGTGCTAGAACTGTTTATTATATTAAATCTTGCTCTTCATCCAAAGCAATTAAACTGATTTAATTCTAAGAGAAAACTGGTTGGTGGTTGGCACTTAGTTATGACAAGTGTTGAAGTTATAGTGAAGGAAAAACTTTGAGTGTGAAGATGCAACTGAGATGGGGTTGTGAAAAATATAACTTCAAGGCCTAACAGTTTAGTAGCTGGAATTTAAGCCACAGCTCTTTGGATTATGGAGTCCTATGACAGGAACTTGGCAACAAGTTCAGTATTATATGATGGTGGTATTATGCCATTATGAAGTGAATGGATATTTTACTGAGAATATTTGGCATTTACACTACATTAATTGGATGACATATTAAAGTTATAGTGAAAGAAAATTGTAAGTGTGATAAACCGACTGGAACCAGTTAAGAAAAATGCAACTACAAGACTAGCCTGTGTCACACCCCTGACTCGTCTTGGTACGAGTAAGTACGAGTACTTACTAACTAGGCTTCCTTATGGCCCTTCTACACGATACAATTCATCGTGTACGATTGTCATTCTGGCATACATTGTTGTATACGATTGTCGTACTGGCGTATGCAATTGTTTGCACACAACATAATTCTTGTTTCTGATTCGATGGTGAATGTTGACATGCGTGTACAGTTTGATCACATACACCAAGATGACAATCGTATACGACAAATCGTACCGTGTACATATGGTCCTTTAAGTACTTTAGTCTAATATAGTTATGCATTTATGTTTAAAACCATCAGGAGCCACCTTAATTGAGTGTAAATGCCAAATATTCTCAGTAATAAACCCATTCACTTCATTCGTGGCATTTTCACCATGGTCGTACAGGTATATACTGAACTTGTAGCCAAGCTCCCATACTTCAGTCGGTTAGTGTGCTGGTGTACTGTATATTGCCAGGGTCGCAGGGTTCAATTCCCAGTGTTATCTAGTTTGAATTAGTTGAGGAAATATTGAAATAATATGTATTTCCCCTGTACCGTAATTTAGAGAGTGAGATTTTACATTATATCTGTCAAGTTTTTGTATGGCATATTGAAGTGATATGTAGTTTCTTGTGACCGACACAATGTGCTATTTGCACATAGAAATCTATTACTATAATTCATGAAGACTTCCAATTTATTGTCAGCCTTATTTGGAAATATATTCTGTCCCAGTTATCAGTCACAGGGAAAAGCAAGGAAGGCCATCCTGCTCTGGACTGTGTGAAGGTCAAACTAATATAATTGGTCAGAAATTGGCTATACGGTAATTTAAAAATTGAAATTGGTTATAATTACATTACAGCAAAAGATTGATTCACTAAGCAGAAAATGCAATCAGATTACAATAAATATTAGTGCCCACCACAAAACATGGATAAAAGCCAGGATATACAGTAATGTATGAAAAAATGTACGAAAGGGATTCTCAATTAATGCTCAGAGTGCCGATAGCTTACTTTAGGACTTTCCTTGGAAAAAATATGTGTTGTTATACATGTGTTTAAATTTTAACAATAAGCGACCTATTATGCCTCTCTCAAAAAGTCCCCTCAAGTCTTTAATAATACCAGGTTTTTGTTGTAATTTAAATTTAGTAACACCAAAGCCATTGGATAATTATCATTCAATGGCATCAAGACAACAAACTTAAACTAGTGGTCAGTCGCCAATGCTAATTGGCTATGCTACTATAGGTCTATTTGTGATAGACCACTTATAGTGAGATTAAGCACCAGTTTTGAAAATCAAAACAATGCAGAAACTTTGCAGTTTGTCTTTATTTTCATATTTTAAGTTTGACTGACTAGTTTGTTGATACAAAAACAATTAACTTGTGATGAGCGTTAGACAGCTTGGCTTGCATAGAACACTTGTGCCTTGTTGTCTAATTGTTAAATTGACTGGTACCGTATGTATATCTGCCTAATTTATCACTATGGTTCTGGATTATAGGTCAATGTTATACATGTAGGTCAAGTGAGGGGTTGATTCTGCATTCTCATCTCTATTACTTCTCTCTCATTATTTCCTTTCAAATAAAAAAGTAATTAACAAAAGCAAGTATTTAGAGTTACAGTACTGTACCTCTTCACTTTAATTTTTTAAAAATACCTCTAGAAATATCTCTTTTTATAACTGTAGGGACTATATCCCTCTTATTAATATTTTAAAATTTATATATTTATTTATTTTCAGCTCATGTCCTGAAGCACTTCTATAAAGCAACAGAATACACCAATGAGGCAACAATGGCATTATGGCACAAACATGGAGAAATGAAAGGCGTGCAATTGGTAGGAAGATAAAGGATGAAAACAGTTAGAACATTTTATTGAAACAAAACATTGATAATATAACTGAAAATTTCATGTTTTTATAATGTTAATCGAATTTTTAGTGAAAATTGACACTACGTTTAGTTATTTCTTGCAAAACTCTTCCAAAGTATTTGACACATTGACTCATGCCTTCATTAGATCTATAATTCCTCTGATGAATTAGGACAGAATAACTAGGTCCACAGCTTAGCAGGAAATACATAAACGTAGTGTTTCAACCGAATATCGTTACTTAGTTTTAAATGGGCTTTTAGTGAAATATGTGTGAGTTCCTAAAACAAGATGTTAATCTGGGTCAGTTGTTTGAATGTCCATTTATTGGGCATGATAATAGTATGTTGTTGACATATTTAGTAAATAAATTATTGAAAATATTGACATATTTAGTTAATAAACTATTTTACACAATCTCTATTTTTGTTTCTGTGTATATGCAATATGCATGTATCATTCAAATTACAGGAATCATTCAAATAACATTGTTAATTTTTACAACTTGTTAGTTGTTATAGAGTAGAATGAACTTCATAAAGGGTACCAATGACTCTTCAAAGGAGTAGAAATGACCCAAAAAAGGGTAAAATTGACACCTTAAAAGGTGTCGTCTGACCCTACATAAGTGTAGAAATGACCAAAAAGAAGGGTCAAAATGACTCCTTCGAAGGTGTCGTCTGACCCTACATAAGAGTAGAAGTGACCCAAAAGAAGGGTCAAAATGACTACTTCAAAGGTGTCGTCTGACCCTACATAAGAGTAAAAATGACCCAAAAGAAGAGTTAAAATGACTCCTTTAAAGGTGTCGTCTGACCCTACATAAGAGTAGAAATGACTCCTTCAAAGGTGTCAAAATGACTCCTTCGAAGGTGTCAAAATGACTCTTGTAAAGGGTAGAAATGACTCTTTAAAGGAGTAGGCCAAAAAGGAGTCAAAATGACTCCTTCGAGGTGTCGTCCTGGGGTCAAAAAAATGACTCCTTCAAAGGAGTCAAAATGACTCTTTTGAATTTACAGTGTAATTCACTCTCCTAACCGTTTCCGACGTGAAATGAATTTTTCTTTCAGCAATTACAGATTAAGCACATAGTTGAAAAAGGAATGAAGGTTTAATTTATATTTTATAAGCTATACGTCAAAGGTCATTCACGGCGACATTATTCTTGCTATCTGACACTGTGTCCGTGATCAGAAATACATATTTCTGAGAAATAATACATATCGGGCAAAGAAAACCCAGCTCATTATATTATTATGATTGCATAGATCATACATTATGTTGACACCCGATTGCACACCGTTCACCTCCCCCAACCACCCGCCTCTTGTAAAATATAAAGTATATTGCCTATTGTAAAATATAAATTAACCTTCCTTCCTTTTTACTATAGGTTTCTAAGTGCCCGCGATGTCAACATTGTGGATCTCAAGTCGCTCACAAGGCACGATTTTCTAGTAGTTTGTCCTCGCTGGATGTTTGCTTTCAAGCAGTAGCTGATTGATATTTTTAATCTATAACTGTTGATAATCTTTTCCCAAATGTAGAGAATTGAATAGACAGCGATTTTATAAATAACATTTTGAAACGAATTGTTGTCACGCTGAGATTCTTCGGTGTCTTGTTCCAATGTCGAGAGCTCATGTTTGACGAGTTCTTCAGAGTTATATATAAATGATTTTCAACTTCTTATAATGCCGTTGTGAAATTGACATATACGCGTCTTGTCACGAGTCGACTAACCATTTTGTACAATTTCTTTTGCAGCATGTAGAGGTGCTATATGACATTTAACTACTGGATAGTGTTCTACTGGACTTCAGCATGCGTGACATCAAAATAACTTTCGAATTTCGATTCTGAAAGCCGTTGGAAATCTCTTGTTTGCATTGGCGTCGAGTCGCCAACAACAATAGACTAAAGTTTGCCGAGTTACCCAGGGAAAAGTAGAAGCAGTAAGGACCCCAGATTATTTCATATAACTTTGGATATATTTAGCGCATAAAACAATTTTATTATAAAAAATCGAATGGCTCCAGGTTCAGATTGAACCTTGAGCTGGCTCCAGGTTCGCGAACCTAGCTGTAGCTGCGAAACCGGAGCTAACTGTCTTTAAACGGTGGAAGGATGTAAAGATTCCGGCTTTTAAAGATTCCGGCTTTTAAAGATTCCGGCTTTTAAAGATTCCGGCTTTTAAAGATCTCCGGCTTTTAAAATTCCCCCTTTTAAAGATTCCGGTTTTTAAAGATCTCAGGCTTTTAAAGATTCCCCCTTTTAAAGATTCCCCCTTTTAAAGATTCCCACTTTTAAAGATTCCCGCTTTTAAAGATTCCCCTTTTAAAGATTCCAGCTTTTAGAGATTGCGACTTTTAAAGATCTCCGGCTTTTAAAGATTCCCCCTTTCAAATATTCCCTCTTTTAAAGATTCCCCTTTTAAAGATTCCCGCTTTTAAAGATTCCCCCTTTTAAAGATTCCAGCTTTTAAATATTCCAACTTTTAAAGATTCCAACTTTTAAAGATCTCCGGCTTTTAAAGATTCCCCCTTTTAACGATGCCGGCTTTTAAAGATTCCCCCTTTTAAAGATTCCCTCTTTTAAAGATTCCCCTTTTAAAGATTCCACCTTTTGAAGATTCCCCCTTTTAAAGATTCCACCTTTTGAAAGATTCCGGCTTTTAAAGATTCCGGCTTTCAAAGATTCCCCCTTTTAAATATTCCCTCTTTTAAAGATTCCCCTTTTAAAGATTCCCCCTTTTAAAGATTACCCCTTTTAAAGATTCCCGCTTTTAAAGATTCCCCCTTTTAAAGATTCCAGCTTTTAAAGATTCCAACTTTTAAAGATCTCCGGCTTTTAAAGATTCCCCCTTTTAACGATGCCGGCTTTTAAAGATTCCCCCTTTTAAAGATTCCAGCTTTGAAGATTCCGGCTTTTAAAGATCTCCGGCTTTTAAAGATTCCCCCTTTTAAAGATTCCGGCTTTTAAAGATTCCGGCTTTTAAAGATTCCGGCTTTTAAAGATTCCGGCTTTTGAAGATTCCGGCTTTTAAAGATTCCGGCTTTTAAAGATTCCGGCTTTTAAAGATTCCCTCTTTTAAAGATTCCGGCTTTTAAACATTCCGGCTTCTAAAGATTCGGGCTTTTAAAGATTCCCCCTTTTAAAGATTCCGGCTTTTAAAGATTCCGGCTTTTAAAGATTCCCCTTTTAAAGATTCCCCGTTTTAAAGATTTCCCCTTTTGAAGATTCCGGCTTTTAAAGATTCCCTCTTTTAAAGATTCCGGCTTTTAAAGATTCCGGCTTTCAAAGATTCCTGCTTTTAAATATTCCCTCTTTTAAAGATTCCTCTTTTAAATATATTCCCTCTTTTAAAGATTCCCGTTTTAAAGATTCCCCGTTTTAAAGATTCCCCGTTTTAAAGATTCCCCCTTTTAAAGATTCCCCTTTTAAAGATTCCCGCTTTTAAAGATTCCGGCTTTTAAAGATTCCCCCTTTTAAATATTCCCTCTTTTAAAGATTCCTCTTTTAAATATTCCCTCTTTTAAAGATTCCCGTTTTAAAGATTCGCCCTTTTAAAGATTCCCCCTTTTAAAGATTCCCCCTTTTAAATATTCCGGCTTTTAAAGATTCCGGCTTTTAAAGATTCCCCCTTTTAAAGATTCCGGCTTTTAAAGATTTCTCTTTTAAATATTCCCTCTTTTAAAGATTCCCGTTTTAAATTCCCCGTTTTAAAGATTCCCCCTTAGCTTTTAAAGATTCCCCCTTAATTTAAAGATTCCGGCTTTTAAAAATTCCCCCTTTTAAAGATTCCAGCTTTAAAGATTCCGGCTTTTAAAGATCTCCGGCTTTTAAAGATTCCGGCTTTTAAAGATTGGAGGCATTTGGAAGATGGATAACAAGATTTGACTGGAATATCATCTTGAATCAGCGCACCACTAAGGATAAATTTGACTCCCTTTATAGCATTTTAACCAATGCCATTGATTCTTATCTACCTTTACAAAGAGTTAAGATATGTCCTTTGGATAAACCATGGGTCTCAAGTAAATTTAAAGTGATGATTGCTAGAAGACAAAAAATGCTATCTACATATGGAAAAGACTCTGTTCAGTATAAAACTATTAGGAACAAGATTCAAAAGGAGTGTATGACATGCAAAAAGTCTTACTTCACGAGGAAAGTTGCTGCCCTTAAAGAATCTAACCCAACAAAGTGGTGGAAAGAGGTTAAAGGTCTTGCTGGGTTATCGGAATCAGGCGAATGGTGGCACCAATTGGTGAATGATAAGATCCCTTCTATTGAACTACTCAGTCAGAAGTTTAATGACTTCCTGGTTGGCTTAACATCTCACTTTTCACCTCTCCAGGTCCCACTTCACTGTTTGGGTACCGTTCCTACTGATCTCCTTGTATCTACCCATGATGCCTACAAGGCATTACGGCAGATTAAACTAAAGAAATCTTCTGGCCCTGACCCTATTCCAAACATCATATGGAAAAAATTTGCATTCGAACTATCCATATCACCGGTTGTAAGTGAACTATATAATTCATCCTTGGGTGAAGGCTTTGTCCCTGAATGCATAAAGGATTCCATCGTTGTACCTGTACCTAAATGCTTCCCACCTAAAACTGTTGAGGAGGACCTGAGACCCATCACTCTGACATCCCAATTAGCTAAAATAATGGAAGGTTTCACTTTGAATTCCCTGGTCATTCAAGTTGATGGCAAGTTGGACCCAAAACAGTTCTCTACTAGTGGCAAATCGACTACACAGGCTTTGGTTTATCTTGTACATTCTATCCTTATACATCTAGACGAAGGAGATAACCTTGCTAGAATCTTCTTTGCAGATTTTAGTAATGGATTCGACTTGGTCGATCATAATGTCTTGATACATGAGCTTGAGTTACTAGGTGTTAATAGGTTTATCATAAGATGGATTGGGGCCTTCCTCACTTCTAGATCTCAACGAGTTAGGATTGGTGGTTCATTGTCAACCCCAGTATCCCCTCAGGGGGGTATACCCCAGGGAACCAAACTTGCACCATTATTATTTGCCATACTTGTCAATAGATTGGTCGATAATTGGCCTAAAAGAGTTAAGTATGTAGATGACACTACAGTCTTTGAGATGATCCCGAGGTGCTCAATTAGCTATCTTCCACTCATTGCTAATGAAATCAACCAGTTTGCTGCCGATCGGGGTATGCGCCTTAACCCCAAGAAATGCAAGGAGCTTGTGATAAATTTCTTACAGTATAAGACTACTCCAATTAATGAGATATTCCTTATGGGTAAAACTGTTGAGAGGGTTACCAGCTATAAGCTCTTGGGGGTATACATTAGTAGTGACCTTACGTGGAATGTACACGCTGAGTATGTATTTAAAAAGGCAAATAAGCGTATTTATGCGTTAAGGTTGCTTAGGAAGTCTGGTGTCTCGCAGGTTGACCTTGTTAAGATATATTGCTCCCTGATACGGTCAATTCTCGAATACGCCTCTCCTGTTTGGGCAGCTCTTTCAGATTATCTTGCCAACTTGATTGAATCCATACAAAGGAAAGCACTTCGAATTGTCTTCCCTGGTGTTGAATATCAAGATGCACTCATCCAGTCTGGATTGCAATGCTTGTCAACTCGTCGAACTAATGCTTGTCTGAAATTCATGAACTGCTCAACTAATAGTGAACCGCTTAAGTATTTGGTTGGTACTAAGGATAGTGTACATCATGGATATGAGCTACGCTCTGGCCATAGCAGATCAATGAGAATTGTTGGGAACACAAAGCGTTTAAATGACTTTGTTACCATTAAATATCAACATTAACTATTGAACAGTACTTTGTCATAACAGCACCCAGTCGAAAATGGGTATTATTGTAATATGTGTTCTGACCACCACTGTAATTCAGTTTCGACTGCGAATGTGGTAATTATACGATTTATTTATTTATTTATTTAATTAAAGATTCTCGCTTTTAAATATTCCCTCTTTTAAAGATTCCCCTTTTAAAGATTCTCGCTTTTAAAGATTCCCCCTTTTAACGATTCCCGCTTTTAAAGATTCCCCCTTTTAAAGATTCCAGCTTTTAATATAATTATATATATATAATGAATAAATTAAGTTAATAAAAACTACAATAAAACAAATTAGGCAATAAAATCGTAAAACAATGTGGTCGCTATCTATTATAATAATAACTACGAATTGCTTTGTAAAAATAATTGTAAGAACTCTTTTTCTTAATGTTTGTCGGAATGGTATTCCATACTTTTGTCCCCGTGACCTGAAAGGTTCTACCACCTTCAGATTTTCTCTTATATCTTGGCAAACTAGGTTAACGTTAGAATGTCTGGTTGTTCTTAGATGTAAGTCAACATTCATTACAAGAATATCATCAATATAGTCGAGAGTTAAGCCATGTAGTCAGGGAGCATATGTCGCGATTTAAAGTCCCGTGGGATTTTCTTGAAGATAACAATCGTCCACCTACCTAAAAGTGTCAAGGAGACCCTTAGAAACACAGAAAATGTTGTCGGCAATTTTGCGACTTGCACCTGCTACGGTGGTTTAAAATAGGCCCTGTATGGCTCAGCATGGAAACGAGACTGAGATTTAAATTGCTCATAACTATCGCTAATTGCAACCAAATTTCACAAAACTTTATCAGATTTATTATGGGATGATATCTGATAGTTAACAAGGTCACGTGACCATGTTGACATGGAAGCGAGGCTCTAACAAAAAAAATTATACCCGGCATAATTATAGTTCAATTGTTTGAAAATGGAGTTGCTACTTTCGTTCATATTGGCTTCTATAAGGATCACTCGGGCAGCTCTTTTCTGAAGTTAATGAATTTTGTCAATGTTTGCTAGTGAGCAAGAATCCCAAACTGTACTACCGTGTAACATAACGGGTTTAATCATTGAGTTGAACTTACAACTTAAGGAATTCTGATTTTTACACCCAAAGGTTCAATACAGTAAGATTTGGGAAACAATCATTAAGGTACTTTGGACCATACCTTTGGTCAAATCTACACAGCAATGACAGGAATTTAGAATATTTAACACTATTTAAGGCAAGTATAAGAACAAAAGACCTCACAGTACTTAGGGATAATAAATCTTGCACAGGCTGCCATATGTGTCACTCATAATATAGGTATTATATATTAACTTATTATAATTTAATGCTAATTCTAATATAGAGATAATAAGCTATTATTTAGCAACTATCACTTGTAATTCAAAGTTTAGTTTAATAATTTTTGTAATTATTCTATTTCATGGTTCAGTAGTAATCATTCTCTTTGTATTAGTGTCCCAATTAGTAGGCTATCTGTGGCTATAGCTATACGTTTTGACGGGTTAATAAAGTTATTGATTGATTGATAGATACCCTCGCCAGCGAGGGTGATAATCTCGCCGCGGTAGACCGTACATGGTAGGACAAACTCCTTATAAGGAAGTAAAAAGGTGATCTGTTGAATCGGACAATATTTGGGTAGACAACGGGAAGCGGCGATTATTTGTGATCTGACGAACTACATAAACAGGTTTTTACGAAGTGTTGTTGTGTATTTAGACTCGGTAATTCCAAATCTGTTTTCAGAATTGAAAACAGTTAAATAATGATCGAGATAACTTTCAAAATAATATACGACGAAGCGGCAGCCTGATCGCCGACTAATTTCTAAGTACAAAAACGGTTTTTACGAAGGGTATGCACGTTCTCGTAACATAATGGGCACGTATGTTATGTATTTGGACTCAGTAATTCCAAATCTGTTTTCGGAATTGAAAACGGTTAAATATTAGCCGAGATACTAAGTTCAAAATCTACGTGCGATTTGTTAGTGTAGACAATAAAATAAATACACAGCGTCCGCGGTCTGGTCCCTGGGGACCATGCCACGAAACTCTCGGGGGGTAGAAAAAGCGGAACGTTATTAGGGGTTATTGCGGAACGTATTTCTAGTTTATATGTAATGTGATGGTAACGCCGGTAAATGCACAAATGTTCAAAATAATTTTCTTCTTCATGAACCATAGCGTGCTGCCATACCTAAAGTAATAGATAAAATACTCGCGTCAGATCTACCCATGAGTGGCCTTGGAGTATTGCGCAAACCATGCGCAAACTGATCCGATATTTAAAACCAAAAATGCAAGACTGCGCATCAAAATGACGCGTTCTGCGTCGGGATAAAACTTATTTCAATTCATAACATCAGGCTGGGGAATTCAGTATAACGAATTTGCAAGTGTAAATAGAAATGCAAATGTCTCACCTCACCTCACCTATGTCGACCTCTCGGTCGCCCAAAAGACGACAAATGTCTATTGTGGTTTTAGCCTGATGTTAATTATGAATTGAAATAAGTTTTATCTTTGACGCAGAACATGTCATTTTGATGCGCAGTCCTCATTACGAACTGGCTTATTAACATGATCTAATTTGATTTCGTTGAAGCGGATTAGATTCATAATTCACATGTCTGCATTAAATCTTTTCTGTCCGGTCCAGTCGAAATGCAAAATTCATGGGTCGTATAGTACGTACAAGACTGATGAAGTGTTGAATCGAAAGACACGGCACAAGGTAACGCAAGATTAAAAATTAAAATCGACAAGCGCCACGCACACGAGATCCACGCACACGCCAAATTTGATTAAATTTTGTAAACAACTCTGCTATTGGTGGCATTTTGAATTTTTATAATGCTACGCGGGCGTGCATGAAAGTTTTCAAAATAATTTAAGATAATTAATGCTAATTGCTATTAACATAATGTCTTTTTCGGGAAATTTAAAAAGCACCATTGCTTTTAAATTAAAGCCTGTTTATTGGGCTTTTAGAAAATGTATAGCTTTCGCAAAAGTCATGGTTATTTCCAGGGATATCATTCAATATTCCCGGCCATTCTTTAAAAGCCACGCCGCCTCTGACTCTGAGATAATGTGACATGCAATTAACACCGTTTCAGCTTGGCTGGGATATTCACAGGACGAAATTTAAATACTTTTGAGGTGACCTTAAATGACCTTAAAGTTAATTATTTAATAAGTGGTATTTAATGGCATTTAAAGTGCCCATAACCTCAAAATGTTTTATTGTCTTGTTTGGAAGAACTTTCAAAATGATAAAGTAACTTCATTTGAAGATTTTCGTTTCTTCGCTTTCTTTTTGAGATATATCAGTTTGTTTGATATGCAAATGTCTGGAATTTCGTCACACATGAAATAACCAATAACATTTGGTTATAACCATTTAGGTTTTGGTGAGTATAACCAATAGACAATGGTCAGTTTAACCAATGATTATTGGTCAAGCAGATGCAACTGAGAGAGCCAATAGACGTTGGCAACCTCGTACCCAGGGTCTTATCTCCGCTCGCCGCCCGCCCCCCACGCTCGCTGCGAAAAGACCCTGGCTGCGGCTGGTCACGTGGCACCCAGATTCTGGGGGGAAGAAATAGTTTGTCGCACATATTAGAAAGTCGTTCTTCGAAATTAATATTTCCATTTTTTGCGCAGTTCTACGCAAGAAAGTAGTTTCAACAAGAAAGTAGAAACATCATCGCGATAACATCTCTTTATTCGCGGAGAATATCGGATTACGAAGCATGTGTCCAGGTGTTCTTTTAATGGCAACAAAAGACCCCGAAGAAGACGTTTATAAGAGCATATCAACAGAAATTTCCTCTTGTCGGCTTTGTAGGCTGCTGTATACAAGTGTCGATACAAGAATTTGTATAAAGATTCGAATCGCACGATTTTAAAGAACGCTGAAGAGACTTACGCTAAATTGTAGAATACCCGTCCACTTTAGCTATTTGTATCTGTGGACAGTTAGTGAAAGGATCAAATTACGGAAAGTTCATCATATACAATTGCTTCATTCTATTTTAAAACTCCATTTAATTTGATAACCATAAATAAACAAGTACACATAATATAAACCTTCGACATTATATTTAAAGAGATTTTAGAGTAACCTTGGTTTGTATAAATGTCGACGCACGGTTACCGTACGAATAGCCACTGCCTTGTCTTTAACGCCATTAGACTGGAAAGTTCGTATGTTACGCCGAAGATATTCGGCGTAGAATTTCCGTCGATTACGCCAAGGTTGGCGTAAAACTAATCAAGTTTTTTGGTGCGTGGCGTAAATTACGCCACTTGACTTTAGCGAATCAGTGTGGCGTACTAACATACTATATGATACTAACATGATATATGTATTAACATGATATATGTATACTAACATGATATATGTATCATATAAATGTCGCGATTTGATAAAAATACTGAGCAGTGAGGAAATATCCTAAATCCTATTGAACGTTGACTATATGCACGCGGGCACACTTTCCGACTGATTTATGCGGGAGACAGGTCAACTCGCTCAACTGTCAACTTTTCACATTCATAGACTTTTACCATTCTCTGTGAGACTCTCCCTCGTTGAAGCTCAAACACGTTAGGTCTGACTCTGATTCAATCGGACAATATTCAATCAGAATCAGAGATCGAAGAGTGGAAACTTGCGTTTCAAAGGAGTCAAAGAAGGACGTCGAAAAGGTGGCAATCTCTTTATATGCCAGCACTGAACAAACTCATAAATAACAAATTAAATATAATTTCATGAACTAAATAGCTTTATAGCGGCACGCAGTGACGCAGTGCATCTACATTTGGTTTTGTGTTTTCACTCCCAGACCCCCCGCTGATTGGCGCAAAAATTTTTGGGGAAAATTGTACAACCCCCCTGACTGGCGTAAAAAAATGTTTTTGATATTGTTGGCGTAAATCTTCGGCAGAGGAAATACGAACTTTCCAGTCTGCCAAGAACTGATGCTCGAATACGGCTTGAGCTTTATAGACGAGTATTAAATCTGGTTACTCATCAGCGGATTTAAAGGTGAAACTACTATGAGAATGGTTTGTAGCTGTTGATATACCAATATCTCTCGATTGCCAATTGATCAGAACTTCGTCCAAATTTATCCTTCGCAAAAAGCAACCCAGGACTGAAGATGAAAAATAAAAGACTTTCCATAACCAGTGGGAAGAATACAAAGCATATCCTTCATTAAATAAGTACATTCGAGGCAAGTAATATACTATTTAATCGAAAATTTCCTTCACTTTCCTTCACGATAAATCTATAAAACGACGCAATAGACCCATTCGATTCGACTCTCCCTTCCCAAGGTAATATTATTGAAATACACGTGGCACCCAGAATCTGGGTGCCACGTGACCAGCCGCAGCCAGGGTCTTTTCGCAGCGAGCGTGGCGGGCGGGCGGCGAGCGGAGATAAGACCCTGGGTACGAGGTTGTAGACGTTGGTTGCCTGTTGCCATTTTAACCAATTTAATATTGGTTGAAATGAAAATGACAGATTTAACCAGTTTCTAATTTTTTTGAATTTTTCATAAAAGTTATACATAAAAAGCATGAATGTCAAGCAAAAATATGAGAAATAATCCTAACATTTAATTACATAAAAATTACCATAGTACACATCAATGCTTAAGGTTGCTTAAAAAGTTTTTGACATCACCTGGCAGCATTTTGCTGCATAATTTATTTACTGGTTACATAGTTACCTAATGTTTAATGCTATTAATTTAATATCCTAATCGTGCAGCAAAATGTTTATAATTTGGTGTATATACAGTAACATAATTAGCATATTACATGACTGTGACAACTCATAAATCCAGACATATGTTGGTATGGGAAACCTATAAGCACTAAGCAGCCACAATATATCCTAAATTATCTTTAATTAGCATTGTCACTAAAAGTGCATTTGAACATGTGGCAAACCTATTTAGCCTAACTAAGAAAAATATGAAAGCTGCCAAGTTCTCAAAAGAACTGGATATAATATGAAAAGGAGAAATACGAGAACTTCAATGTGTCGAAAAATACTTAAGTAAGAGTACTTACATATATTCATGGACGACGTTTCGGACGACGTGTCCTTCTTCACGTCAGATAAAGAAGGACACATCGTCCGAAACATCATCGATGAATATACGTTAGTACTCTTAAGTATTTTTCGCTACATTGAAGTTCTCTTATTTATCCTTTGCATATTATATCTATTATCTAGTTAGCCTAACCTCCAGGGTCATTTGCTGATGTTAAAGGCATGTAAAAAAGTTCTTGACACCAACTGCATGGCAGCATTTTGCTGCACAATTCCTTTACTGGGAAAGAAGGATTTTAGCCAATATCCTTCCTGTATTTTATATATATATATACCATATATTAGCTAGGTAGTAATTTGTCACAGATTCAAATGCAATTTTAGTGACATTGCTAATTAAAGATAATTCAGAATCTATTGCGGCTGCTTAGTTAGCCCATAGCAACTTGTATTTCTATGGATTTATGAGTTGTCACAGAGTTGTTAACTCTTCTATTAACTAAACGGTAAGAGCTAATTAGGACATGACTGCCATATACACAATATGTAAATATGTCAGCTACAAGATAACTGTAATTTTTATATAATTTCTAAAATGTAATTTTAACAGTAATTCACAATACTATACCGAATTACAAAGATGACGTTCAAACAGCCTAGAGCAGAATGTCTTTATTTTCTTTTTTCTGTCATGGATGATGATCCCAGGAACTTCTTCCCATATAAGGCACATACATGTAACTTGTTTGGCATTATCATATCATGTTTTCATATGATGACTGGATATAATACGAAAATGATGATGACTGTTGAATTAAGTCAAGAAAATCCTGAAATCAATATTATATGTTAGTAAATAAATGCTTTAAATGTCAATTTTCAAAATGTTAAGAATTGTATTATGTTGAGTGAGTTTAATCATGGTAACTCAAGCAATGTGCAAGCTGTGTACCATTGTATGAAATTTCTGTAAGCATTGATCTTAAAGTGCCCCTGAGATAACTGCAAGATATTGATTCCTGCCATTTGTTATCATGGAAATATAATTTTAGGTTCATAAATGTTCACATTTGCCAGAAAACAAAAAAATGTCTATGGAGAAGGCAGGAACTTTCTTGCCACATGACAGTGGCGGCACAACGTGGTGTGGGCCCCGGTGAAAGAAACCAATTTGGGCTCCCCTCCCACAAAGTGACAACATATGTAAGGGGTTCAGAAAATTTTTGAATTTAGGGTCTCTGAAATGACATTTCCTGCGAGAGCACCTTTGAGTAAAATCTAAAGACCACAAATCACTTTTTTTTGTAGTGTATCCATTATTTTTAAGAAATTATTATTAATAATAGCACCATTAATAAAAAGTGGCAATTTGCTGGATGGACCCCTCGGCCCAACTTCGTACCCGGCGGGAGCAGAGATAAGATTGCCCTCGGCCCATGGTGCGGTGCACCGTTTGCACACCAGTAGTTTGCCCACCACTGCCACATGAACATAAAATTCATATCTTGTCACCACCATGTAATATCTAATTTATGTAAGTAACTCAAGTTATTATTTAATACACTTACACCTGGCATATGACCACTGTGATATAACATACATGTATGTATTTATTATATAGATGGGAGTGTTTTACTAAGAAATATGCAGTGACATATTTTCCATATCCTCACTAGTGAAGATATTGATCACATGATTAAACATTTTCCCACCTTTTGCATTGAATCTATATAATAAAAAGAAAATTACAAGGTGGCTTGAAGATATAAATTTTATCTTCGAGTGGTGAAAACAATATTTTACTTATTCACTGCGCTCATTCGTAAAATATTGTTTTCACCACTCGAAGATAAAATTCATATCTTTGCACCACCGTGTAATATACTCTATATATTTAACTGCTTAAGTTTTGTTTGATAATAATTCAGGGCTTTATCTGAGAGAAAATAACACTCATGCTAGATTGAGATGCTGAGTCAATGATACATTAAATGTATTATAATACTGTATAAACACACATGCATGAATAACTACAAACTGTGCAATATGCCAATAATATTTTCTTGATGTCATCTCATTCATTTTGTATAAAATCATACATAACAGACTTGTATGGGCCAGTAGAAGCAGTATGGCTTGCATGAGAAACATAAACATTTTATAACCAATTGGGAACTTTGATGTTTGAGTATGATATATAAATAATTTCGAACTATGTTATGCTGATAGTAAAGTCTTCGTTAAAATCGAATCTCGAAAATATAACAGCTATCAGTATCTAAAGTGTGATTCAAAATATTCAAACTAAATTGTCAGGCCGAATTACATACAGGCAAACACAACTCAAAAATAACCCTCTAAAATAACCATCCAATCATTTAATTACAATAATATAATGAAAACAAACAGGAATAAATAAATGCGCATTATTTATTAAACAGCTTATTCAATAGCTAGAGGCTGACTCCGACTCAATCAAATGATCAATCAATCAATCAATCAATCAATCAATCAATCAATCAATCAATCAATCAATCAATAGCATTTATTTAAACACGATTTAAGTTTATATGCAGCACATTGCTGATGTGGTCGTGTGTTTACTTAAAAGTTATTTACAGATATAACATTTGCAATAAAATGAAAATATTAAAAGTATTATATAAAAATAAATAAAAAATAAATAAAAAATATGATTTAAAAATATGTATAATTATCGTCCTTATTATTTGAATATATTTTAAAATCTTCTGTTTCCAGATCATATTGTCTTATTAATGCTTTAAAAACGGAATGACGTTTCTCGTTTCTGATACTGTCTGGCAGCTTGTTCCACAAAGCTGCTCCCCTAAACGTTACTGATCTATGTAGGATGTTAGTTTCTGGTCTTGGGATAACCATCTTTTCCACTCCTCTCTGACAAAGTTGGTCTGGTGCATCACCGTTACAACATTTATGGAATGTACTCAATAACCTTTGTTTGTATGTGCTATTTAGTGTCTTTCACCCAGTTTTCAGCATCACATCATGGCTGGGTAAATCCCAGTCTAACCTATAGATTATGCGTGCAGCTCTTGCGTGCATTCTTTCCAATATATTAATTTGTGTTTTGCCACGTTTTCCCAAACAAGGATACAATACGTTACAACAGGGAAAATCACTTTCCAGTAAAAATCTTCCAGCATATATTTTGGAAGAAAATCCATGGACTTTAATAGACTTAACTTCCTAGCGAAGGAAAGTTTGACTTCTTCTGTATGTTCTTTCCACTTTAGCTTGTTATCCAAAGTCATTCCCAAAGATTTTCTTTTCTTTACCCACTTAACCAAGCTTCCATTTAGCCACACTGGTGGTAAAGGACCTAAAAAGGTTCCTCTGTTGAGGAGGCTTCCGTTTTTGCTGGGTGAACCATCATTCCATTTCTTTGACACCAATCATTCACGTACTTTAATGTCTTGTTCATTTTTAGAACCACTTGATCAACAGTTTCGCCAATACAAGTTAAAGTCGTATCATCTGCGTACATTTCTAATTCCTCGTCGCCGTCTCTCGTACAATCTGGTAAGTCATCACAAAATATTGCAAATAACAAGGGGCCCAAAACAGATCCAGGCGGCACTCCATAATCAACGTTCTCCTTTTCGGAGAAAATCTTCGCAAATTTGAAGATATTGAGTAAACCCAACTCCGGCTTCACATATACTAGTATCAGTAAAATAGTTTTCTTCACTTAATTTGACTAAACTTGACAGTAATTCCGCTAAGACACGGCTATTAGTCCTTGTACTCACAGAGCTGTGTTTAGGGGAGCGGAGCTAAGACCCTGGGTATACGATGTTGAGGATTCACTTGCGCGTGCCATTCAGCCACACTTTCCGCGTTGTTCGTTTTATGTTCGATTTAAAGTTTTTATTTTGTTATATTGTATTAATTATTAGATACAAATTTTGCGAAAAATGCTAGTTTAACAAAAACCAAGTGACTGCAAATCAATTTTAATGGGCATCTTTGTGTACACAGTGAACAGTGACACAAACACGTCATAGACACATCAAGGTTATTTTCTCGAGATTCAGAAGCTTTACAAGAACAAAAACCCTAACCATAATCCAAATAAAAACTCTATTCATAACCCTAAAATAAATAATAAATGAATACTAACCCTACTTTTAAACAAATATTTCAATGATGTAATATTCTGTATCCGGTACACAAGTAGCAGCCTTTTAATGTGCCTAGCAGTTTTGTAAAAATACTTCGGGAACCTATATCTAATCATTGACCTAACACGGTTAAGATCAGAAATTTTGTGTTAGAGTTAGGATTATCAGAGTTAGATTTGCGCTAACTTACACTGTGTTATTTTAGATTAATTAAATCTATGGGATATTTATCGCTAGGGACTATTGACCAGGGTCAATCATCCCCAGGGATGAATGACAGCTGGAGGTCATGCATCCCTTGGGTTTACTAGTTCCTTGGGGCCGCTGTAGCTGCTGCTAAATATGACTACATATCCCTGCTCATTGAAAAATACACATGTGATTGTTCTTTAATTAAATGTAAACCAAATGCTATATCAGCTAAAATTTATTTATAACCAGTTAAGAATTGGATAAATATAGCTTCAAAACATAAGTAGGTGCAACCAATTTGGTTTGGGCAGTTTTATTATAAATTGGTTACTTTGACCATTTTTTATTAGTTGTAACCAATGTGTTTGGTTGTTTTGACCAATATAAATCCATAGCTACACAATGACCAATTAATAATCGGTTACGGTAACCAATTTATCTAGGTTGTAACAAATACAATTGGTTATCTTAACAGTTTTAAATTGGTTGCAACCAATTTAAACGGTTATTTTAACCAGTCGTTTTTTACAGTGATACACTGATGAGCTGTGGAACAGCGAAACACGTGTCTGTAGATATTGTACTATTACGCTCCTTCACTTCGGTGTTGTTGAGCACTCTGTGAAGTTGGTGTAGGTGTCCTTTAGCGATAATGCAACGCCCACTATATACCCTTGTGGTAGTTTGAGCACTCTGGCCCTATACCGCTTCACGCTCTCTGGATGTGCGCATGACCGCTGTTTATCACATAAGCGGTTGTCACTGGCAATCGTTTGTGTATAATTGGTAATCATGCCCATATCTAGATTGTACCAGCTACACTGATGAGCTGTGGAACAGCGAAACATGTGTCTGTAGATATTGTACTATATATATATATATATATATATATATAATATATATATATATATATATATATATATATATATATATATATATATATATATATATATATATATATATATATATATATATATATATATATATATATATATATATATATATATATATATATATATATATATATATATATATATATATATATATATATATATATATATATATTGAAAGGATTTATGGTGAAGGAAAATTTCGAGTGTTGGAATACATACATTTTAAGACCAAACCGGGACCAGTTGCGAAAAATGTAACTTCAAGGCCTTCCGCGGCTGGACTGATTGAACTCGCGACCCTGCGATGCTAGCAGTAAATACGTACCTAAAATGAACAGGTTTTGCGATTGGCTATATGGAACAAAAGTGGTTAGGTTATAGGATATTGGTTTCTTTGTGGTTGATTCTATTGTTTTATTGTTTTAATCAACCAATCACAAAACTTGATAGTATAGGTAGGTGATGACCCGATGCTATAGTGCAATGCGCGCTGACCACTGAGCTACGGAAGCCGTTGCCAAGAGCCTATAGTCACGAGTTCTGTATATGTGGTGGTGGTAATGCCGGGATAAGATTCTGGGTATATTATAGGTAATATTTGGCATTTTACTCGATCAAACTACATGTTGAAAGGATTTATGGTGAAGGAAAATTTCGAGTGTTGGAATACATACATTTTAATACCAAACCGCGATCAGTTGCGAAAAATAAACTGTTCCCGGTTTGGTCTTAAAATATATGTATTCCAACACACGAAATTTTCCTTCATCGTGAATCCTTTCTAAATTCTTAAAGTTAATCATTTAACTTTATGTGGTATTTAAGTAATAGATAAACACCGAGAACGAGGGATTTATGCGGCATACAGCCCCGAGGACGCGTCGTCCGAGGGCTGTATATCGCATAAATCCCAACGTTCGAGGTGTTTATCTGACTTATTATTATACATTGAGGTTTCCAACAAAGTTTTGTCGATTTTGTCTACTTTGGACAAAGATTTTCCTAGTTTTTTCTTCGTTTCTTATTGCTGCCGTAGGCAGCACACTAATCTTGACTTGGTCGCTATGTCTCGTACCCAGACTTCTTCGCGGAACTATGTATAGTCAACGAAATCTCGATTTGTGTAAATTGCCCTCTGTCGGTCGAGATATTTGTTCAGTTTTATGACGTTTTGTGACGTATCACGTGTATAAAGTTCCTTACCTTTCGCCGTTCGGAACTTGTCAACGCTGCGAAGTTTGAACGATCTGTTCTGCCTTCAGTGAGGAAGTATTCTCTTGTCAAGGTAAGACGACTAAGATAGTTATTGTATTTAATTTTTCTTGTTAAACGCTCACCAAACGAAAATATGGCTCAGTGTCCATCACAGCATCACATATCAATTGTTTTGTTTGTGAATACAGTTTTCCTTCTATTTTAGGTGCATGTATATTGGTGTGAGTTCATTGTTTCTCACGATTTTGAGCATGCGGAAGAATGCATTTCCGTGTCCCTCATACACAACTGACTGAGATATAAAGCGACAGAATATATTGAACTGCATTTTTATAATTTATACAAGAAACAAATTCTGATTAACTTAGTTTATCAATTGTTATAATGTCAACTTTTGTGTTCATATTGACCTGCATTTTTATGCAAGAAACAAATTCTGATTAACTTAGTTTATCAACTGTTATAATGTCAACTTTTTGTGATCATATTGAACTGCATTTTTATGCAAGCCTTGTACCTCTAACTATGTTATACAACTATTTTATCTTTATGTTCAACTGCATTTTTATGCAAGTGTTCAACTTACAGCTGTTTAATATTACACATGTTCATGAACTACTATATTGTGAATAGATATTGAGAACGGTTACAACACAAGGGGGGTCAACAAGGTTGGGGCAGACGTGAGACATCTGCAAATGAGCCAGGGGCAGAAAGGGGGCCCTGGCTGTGCATAATGAATGTCTTACCTCGGCCCAGATAGATGTCTAACATACCCCAGAGTGCGAGTACCTATAGTCCAGCAAACTCACTGCTCTGGTATTACTTAAACCATAACCGCATGGGCTTCAATAAGCCCACCACTTATTTTTGCAATTTTGCCCAATATCACAACTGCCTTGGATTTCGAGGCAGCACTTCCCTTGCGATAGTAACTTCTAGTCTTATTACTATTCATAGGGATGTATGGCGCATACATCCCGCGGTACATCAAAGGAAACCAACTCAATGTAATAATAATGGCATTTAAGCGCTTATAAACCCATTAATGGTTTGGTTCGACACGGAGCGATCGTATAAAAGGACAAGCTCCTCCCCCTTTTCGAGATGCGACTGCGAGAGGTTTGAAATTACAAAATGACTGGCGCTTCCAAACCGTAAACGCAAATACGCACGAATATAGCAGAGATATAACGCAATTATTAAATATAATTTTGCGTATTCGCTCCTTTGTGTTTTGTAATGTCACCCATGAGAAGTAGATAGAAAAATAAACTCCCAATGAGCCCCACGACTACATAATCGTTCCATGCACGATGCAACTAATTTGAATATATTATATTTTCAATACCAGTCTATGTTTAGCTGCTCTATTTGGTCGCCCCCGATCAATATAAATTATAGCCATCTGTATCTGTGTTTGCACATGCCTAAACGCTTTTGAATACAAAAAGTGGCGCCAATTTCAAACTAAATAAATAAATTTCATGGTTGGCGATGCTGGATTCGACATCATCGTTGGCGCCAAACGTTGGATACGCTTCTTATGCAAAGCAAGCACGAGCGCAATAAGGCCTATTATCAAAAGAATAAAGTGAATCTTAAATCCAAAGCAAGCTAAATCGAAGTAAAAAAGAAGGATGAAGTGCGCTTGACTGCGATACGAAAAGATATCGGGCTAATTCGGCATTCAATACGAGCACAGGACAATAGTATTTCTCCAAGCAATGCCGATGTAATGGAAGCCCTTCTAAATTGCTGGATGCGTCAAAATAAACCGTCAACGCCATCAGCAACAGTACATGAAAATGAAGCTATCTCAGCGTTGCAAAATTATGCATTTTCTTCTCTGGATCAACACGTTAGACCACCGGAAGTGATGTTTCAAAACAAAACGCAGCTGCGAATGCAATGATGATGACGAAATTTACTTAGTTTGCGGCTCTGCACTTCGACGATTATTTGAATATCTCTTCAAATGTAAAGGAACTTGCAAATGTGGGTTAGGTTTCTTTTAAAATCTCACCATTGGATTGGTTAACAAAAGCGCGCAGCGACTCAATCTCCGCAGATGGAATCAATAAAACTACCTGTTGATGTAGTTGATGCTTTGTGCCGAAATATCGGCACTCCGATACATTAGATTATAGAGATTATAGAGATTCTAAGGCCTTAATACCTTTATGAAATCTTGAGAGGATCATCGGACATATCACATAAGTCTGATCAGATCTTCTATATTTTGATAAATATTAGTAAACTTTCTTCTCGCTTCGCTGCACAACAGATCACATATAAGCCTTCTCATATTACAGCTGACCAATGAAATGCGCTCATTTCTTATGGTGATTGGCATGCTGAGACCCTTAGAATTGCCTTTATACGATCGCTCCGTGTTTAAGTGCCTTTAAGTTATAGGCCTTAAATCTACACTAAATGGTTCGCTAATGGTCTTTAGTAATTGACACTATCAAAACGCAAAAGCATGACGTACTTAAGCTTACCCCCTTTACGTCATACCAATGTTCGTCCAACAGCTGTAGGCAACCCACCAGTTATCCAACCATGCATCCATACGGGTGACTTTGTGATGAATTTTAACTCGAATTATTATCCTTGGTTTGCATCCAACACAAAATTCACGAGGCTATAGTTATCTAACACAATTAATTTCTGTTTGCTTACCGTCGCTTTTCTTCCTGCAGCTTTTTAAACATCCGGCCCACCCATCTTTCAATACCCTACTATAAACATCACTACTATATATATATAGATCACGGGATAAACAAGAATATATCACTGTCTTGAGAGACGAGAATGGAGGAAAACGTTAACCATTATCGGCCTTACTTCACGTTTGACCGCAAAGTTATTGTTTTGTTCGAAGAATGGAACGCCACGAAGTTGGAAGTCTTCATTCCTTTGCTTGTCGTAATCGGCCTCGTCTCAGCATATTTCACAGCGTTACATACCCTGAAATCAAAAAAGCACACCGAAACGACTTCTCGGCAGCAACAGATTTCAACATCTGTAAACGACGAAACTGCAACAACTTCAAGTGGACTCCACAACTCCTGCAATGAAAATTCGACCAACAGCACTAGCAACACGGGCAAGTGTGGAATGTTCAGTCGAGAAAACTTGATTCGTTCGTTTGTTTACTTTTTGAATAACGCCTTGAAGTTGATTTTGATGTTGGTTGTTATAACATTTTGTACGTGGTTTTTGTTTGCCATCGTGGTTGGTGCTGCCTTTACGTTCTTTGTATTTGGGTGGAATTATGGAGTGAACAATATTGAGACTAATGACAAAACAGAACCTGGAAATTCTGCTTGTTCAATCACAAATGCAGCCTTTCGGAGAGACGAGACTTTGTTATGTCCCATGGGAAAGTACATGTGTAACACAGTTATAACTATATAAACGCATTAAAAAGCCTGGACTTTTAATAAAACATTTTAATCAACTGAATATTCACAAGTGAAATTAAATAGTTGGCTTCACCTTGATAAGGTTGTTTTAACTGATTCTATAATGTTCCTCCCTATGACCTATCACGATGTAAATAACGTAGTTCATAATTTGTGTGTGAGATTCCCACACAGTAGTGTACTATATAAAATGATGTTTTATTTTATTAAATTGTTCGCTGTTCTCCATTCTGACCAGTTTCGTGTACGATCGATGTTCTCTTTGTTCGCGCACTTTGGTGTGCTGTACATCGGCACGTTACACAATCATATTCATTGCCGAACCTGTATTGTGCTGCGTAGGCAGTGACAATTGTGCAGAAATATACAAATCGAAAATTCTAAAATTTGGTGTATACTGCCGAAATAATGTGTTTGGAGGTCTAGTATTGTTTTGGTGGTCTCAATTAAGGTATAGTGCACTACTCCACCTCTTGCATGAACTCTTTTCGAACTACCATCTTCCTTCTCAAATCATGCAAACTTTGTCCAGTCCCCACTGCCACTGGTTCTCATAAATTGTCCATATTATGTTTATATGTCCATCTGGTGTTTCTCTCGGCGCTAGAAAACATCCATCGTTTTGTATATTGTTGATTACTTCAGCAACATATGTGACCCTCCACGCGAAAACGTACCTTAACGCTTTAGCGAACGGCATGAAAATACCGTTCGCTTACCGTTTGGTAAGCGTTCGAACGCTTTAAGAAGCCGCGTTCGAACGGTTTGATAAGGCGTTTAAAATTATTAACAGAGCGTTCGAACGCCTGTTATTAAACGTTCGGTGCCTGTTATTACCGCAATTCGTCAAATGAAGTGAGTCTGTGTTGGCAACAACAAACATAATCTCATAGGCATTACGTTAGAGATGTCTTCCCGTGTTCTCACACCTGTCAAGCCGCACACGGCCTATAGTTGGCTTGTCATTATAACTGAACCATTATGCGCTCGTCATAATCCGGCGTTTGAATTCGTGTATACAATATAAACCCGATTAAACGCTCGCGCTAAAAGCCCTTTGAACGGTTTCAGTTAAACGCTTTAGCGAACACTGAACGGCATGAAAATGCCGTTTCCCTATACCATTCGGTAAGGCTTTCGAACGCTTTAAGAAGCCGTTTGAACGGTTTGATAAAAGCGGCGCCTGTTACTAACCGTTCGAACGGTTTCAGTTAGTCGTTCGAACGGTTAACTAATACATTGGACGCAATTCCTAATCGCTAACTGAAACCATTCTAACGGTGTTCGAATGGCTTCCCCAAAGCGTTCGAACGCCTTATAAGCAAAGATTTACGCAAAACTGTAAGCAAAATGTGACAAGAAATAATTTTATATCATTCGAACGATTTCAACTAGTCTACATAAAGATTATTGATGCGCAATTGACATTTTTCGCATGATCCCCATAGCTGTCCTTCCGGAACAACCGCAACAGCAATACAGCATGATCCAAACTTCCCCGCGTTCTCTGGACTTTTATCCTGCTGGGAAACTATGAAATTTGACAGTTTTCCGTTCGAATGGTTTGATAAAACGTTCAAAATTATTAACAGAACGTTCAAACGGTTTCGTTAGCCGTTCGAACAGTTGTTAACCGTTCAAACGGTTTCGTTAGCCGTTCGAACGGTTTCACTTTAGCCGTTCGAACGGTTACGTTAGCCGTTCGAACGGGTTTGTTTGCCGTTTAGTTAGCCGTTAGTTGTGGTCAACCGTTCGAACGCCTGTTATTATACATACCGTTTAGTTAGTTTGCGAAACCGTTCGAACGTTTTTCGAAACCGTTCGAACGCTTTTACAAGCCGTTAATTGTCATCCGTTCGCCGTCCGTTTTTTTGGCCGTTTAAACGGAAAAGCGTTAAGGTACTGTACGTTTTCGCGTGGAAGGTCACATATATTATCTGATCGATGTGTTGCATCTTCACGTGTTCTTCTATAATATAATTTGTTATTTGAGAATAGCTGCATTTAGTGTATTTATATGCCCATCGTATAAATACATCCATTGTTCTTTCATCCATTGTTCTTTCATTTGAATCTTGATAAATTATGCAAGAAGATTGGGACTTCTCCGTCATATACAGCGGTTGCTATTAATAGCTCAAAATGCGAACAAAAAAACCAAATGTTGACTCACAAATGATTGCAAATGAGCTATTTTCTTTCGTTATGGCCGCAATAATTATGGGTGAATGCGGAAAAACATTGGTACTGACGTCATCTTGACAAAGTGCTATTAGTCCTTATCTCGGTAGCTTAAAAGAGAGAGAAATTTACTAGAATCATGGTATATTATAGAGCCAACTTTTATGTATCAAATTTACAAATCAGCTGGCAGCGACTTTTACCACACCTCTTCATTCCTTCACCGACAGATCTCTGAATTCTACTCAATACATTCTCCCTAAATAAGGCCTCCGAAAACTAACCAAAGGTGCTTCCTCAAAAACACGTTTCATGTCATCCGAAGCATATAAGATGGGAATCAAATCACGGATCTTCTTTCCAATCCCCGAAAAACATCAAAAATTGAACGACCACGTTGTTCTATTGATATCTCTTGAAATAACCATAACTGTTGCGAAAGCTATACATTTTCTGGAAGCCCAATAAACCGGCTTTTACCTGTGCTTTTAAATTTCCCGAACAAAACACATTATGTTAATATAAATTAGCATTAATTATCATTAATCAGGTTGAAAAATTTACATTTTTCTAGAAAAGGCCATCTTGCACGCCCGCGTAGCATCTTGAAAACTCAAAATGCCACCAATCGCAGAGTTGTTTATGAAATCAAATCAAACTTGGCGTGTGCGTGGATTTCATGTTCCTGGCGCTTGTCGAATTTCAATTTTTAATCTTGCGTTACCGTGTGCCGTGTTTTTCGATTGACGACTTTGCGGGTCTTCAATGACCCGTTTTAACTGCGTCGGTCCGGAAAGAGTTAACATGCTTCGGATGACACGATCTATAATCCAAATATTGATGTGTATCCGTTTCTTTGCAATAAACATCAGTTATTATCTTACTTTAATTTATCTCCACTTTAACGTCTAAATACGAAATTTCCTTAAACAAAAATGACCATGTATATTTTATATTTTGATGGAACGAATTTACATACTCTAAAAAATAATTAGAGTATCCATGCCGTGCAACCAAATGAAAAAAATTTCATCCACCAGAACCATAGCTTTAAAATGCATTCATGAGTTAGCCTTTTTCTTTCCAACTTGGACATGAAAATATTCGCAAAAGCCGGTGCAAACTTGGTCTGCAATAAAGTTTTATTTGAATTATATTTATGTTTTAAACTCAAGTTTTGGTTCGGTTTTTTGAAATATATATATATATATATATATATATATATATATATATATATATATATATATATATATATAGTACAATCTACAGACACGTGTTTCGCTTATCAGTGTAGCTTGGTACAATCCAGATATGGCACGAGAACTAATTATACACATGCGATTGCCGGCGACAACCACTTGTGGGATAATAGCAGTCATGCGCACATCCAGAGAGCGTGAAGAGGTATAGGGCTAGAGTATATATATATATATATATATATATATATATATTATATATATATATATATATATATATATATATATATATATATATATATATATATATATATATATATATATATATATATATATATATTATATATATATATATATATTATATATATTATATATATATTATATATATATATATATATATATAAAAGTAGAGTGCTGCGTAGAAAGTAAAGATAGATATTTATTAAAATATATGTGTTTGACACTGACTAAAATGTTGGTACAAAGATGTTTCGACTAGAAAACTCTAGTCTTCCTCAGTTAAAAATGTTTTGAAGGCCGAAATATACAAGGAGTATATTTACATAACTGTCAGATAAAAAACTAAATTAGCATAATTCATAATTAAAGAATAGTCATCAGGGATTTATATATAGATGGAATTTGTATGTGTTCATTTCCTGCTTTTGTGTCAGCGATTGAATGCCACGCTTCCAGAAAGGTTCTTGTGTGCCAATTATTCTCCTTGTCTATACGATGGATATATTTGTGAAATCGAATGCATGGTGTTCATTGTTTGCGTGTCACTTTGGAATTGTTTTGGAATTGTTTGCGTGTCACTTTGGAATTCCGGTCATTTATGAAACAAGCTTTTTGCTGTTCTTTTGATCTGGTCTTAAGAGATCTCTTTGTTTGACCATAATACACGAAATCACAGTCCTTGCAAGGTAATTTATATACGCATTCCCGTTGTTTGATCTTTGTCTCTTTTGTCCTTTGGTTTGTTGAAAATCTGAGATAGTATATTAACAGGCTTGTACGCTACTTTGATCCCCTCTTTTCTTAGGATCCTAGTTAACTTTTCAGATACTCCATGGATGTATGGTAATGTTGTATAAACGTCATTTGCGTTAATTTGTCTTGTTTACCGGTTGTTGATTGCAACCATTTAGGAAACCAATAGGATAACCATTTTCTCTCAGGACCGCACGCACGTACTTATAGCTTCGCCAATTTTACCTGGTGTCGTAGATGGAATTTTCTTTGCTCTATCTAGTAATGTCTTAACCACAGTCCGCTTGTGTTGGCTGGAATGGCAAGAACTGAAGTCCAAATACTTGTCCGTGTGTATTGGTTTCCGGTATACTTCCATAGTTATATTATTTTCGTGTCGTTTCGTTAATATATCCAGGAAAGGTAAGCACTCGTCTTTTTCCATTTCCATTGTAAAACTAATATGAAGATTAATGCTGTTTAAATGTGTTAGAAAATCTTCGATGTCGTCCTTATGAAGGCATGAATGGCTGTCATCAACAAATCTATACCACCATTTAGGAGGAGTGCAAGCTGATTGAATGGCTTTTTCTTCGATGAATTGCATTACAAGATTGGCAATAATGGCACTTACAGGCGACCCAATGGCGCAGCCGAAAATGTGTTTATAATAGATTTGGTTGTAAATGAAAAAAACTATGGTTTAAAATTTTTTTTAAAAGTTTGATAATGTTATCCATGGATAAATCAGTTCTGTTAGATAAGGTATCATCACTTTCTAATTTTCCACGGACAACGTCTACGGCAAGATCCACTGCATGGGATTACATGCGTTCATCGTCTTGTATTGTGTGTTCTTTTATTTTCATAGCGAAGTCCTTTATTTTTATTTATCCATGGTGATAACATCAAACTTTTAAAATTTGTTTTAAACCATAGTTTTTTCATTTACAACCAAATCTATTACAAACAAATTTTCGGCTGCGCCATGGGGTCACCTGTAAGTGCCATTATTGCCAATCTCGTAAAGCCATCTATAACGACACCAGGTAAAATTGGCGAAGCTATTAGTACGTGCGTGCGGTCCTCAGAGAAAATGGTTATCCTATTGGTTTCCTAAATAGTTGCAATCAACAACCGAACAACAATAGTACACAGAGGGAAACAAGACAAATTAACGCAAATGACTTTTATACAACATTACCATACATCCAAGGAGTATCTGAAAAGTTAGCTAGGATCCTAAGAAAAGAGGGGATCAAAGTAGCGTACAAGCCTGTTAATACACTATCTCAGACTTTCAACAAACCAAAGGACAAAAGAGACAAAAATCAAACAACAGGAATCGTATATAAATTACCTTGCAAGGACTGTGATTTCGTGTATTATGGTCAACTGACAAAGAGATCTCTTAAGACCAGATCAAAAGAACATCAAAAAGCTTGTTTCATAAATGACCGGAATTCCAAAGTGGCCCAACACGCAAACAAATATATCCATCATAGACAAGGAGAATAATTGGCACAAAAGAACCGTCCTTTCTTGAAGCGTGGCATTCATACAAATTCCATCTATGACTATGTATAAATCCCTGATGACTATTCTTTAATTATGACATTATGCTAATTTGGTTTTTTATCTTGACAGTTATGTAAATATACTTTTATCTTGTATATATATACTTTTATCTTGTATATATTTCGGCCTTCAAAATATTTTTAAATAACTGAGGAAGACTAGAGTTTTCTAGTCGAAACGTCTTTGTACCAACATTGTAGTCAGTGTCAAACAAATATATTTTAATAAATATCTGTATCTTATATGAATCCTTATATAAATATATATATATACATGTTGAAAGGATTTATGGTGAAGGAAAATTTCGAGTGTTGGAATACATACATTTTAAGACCAAACCGGGACCAGTTGCGAAAAATGCAACTTTAAGGCCTTCCGGCTGGGAATTGAACCCGCGACTCTGCGATGCTAGTGCAGTGCTCCGACCACTGAGCTACGGAAGCCGTTGCCGAGAGCCTAGTCACGAGTTATGTACATATGATGGTAATGCCGGGATAAGATTCTGGGTGTATTATAGGTAATATTTGGCATTTCACTCGATCAAACTACATGTTGAAAGGATTTATGGTGAAGGAAAACTTCGAGTGTTGGAATACATACACTTTAAGACCAAGTGGTCGGAGCACTGCACTAGCATCGCAGAGTCGCGGGTTCAATTCCCAGCCGGAAGGCCTTAAAGTTGCATTTTTCGCCACTGGTCCCGGTTTGGTCTTAAAATGTATGTATTCCAACACTCGAAGTTTTCCTTCACCATAAATCCTTTCAACATGTAGTTTGATCGAGTGAAATGCCAAATATTACCTATATATATATATATATATATATATATATATATATATATACAGTCAATTCAAAAAAGGTTGTCTTTGAAACATATAAACCTTAAACATTAAGCGCGCAATGTAGGTTGGGAATTCTTATTTAAATTCAGGAGGGCTTTGTTAGAATGCCGGCCGCATACTGGTTGACAGAAATAGTGGGTATTGAGGTCCAGGTTTAAGTGGGTTTTTACCTACAGATATCGAGTAAAACGATAAATCGCTATATTCAAAAGTTCAGAAATTTAGGAAATGTCAACACGGATCGCTAGACCATATTATTGTATATCATGAATACATCCACATGAAGAATTGGTAATATAATGGAATTGCTGCTGCAGTATCCAGATAGAGCAATTGCAGAAGTGTTGGACAAAGTAGTGAAGAAACAGGGTCCGTCGCAATATGCATGCTCCATGCTCCTTAAATATATATATTTAAGAAGAAAAAAAACATTACTCGGAAGGTTAGTGCATGTCTAGCGTATGGTTTTACGATGATGATTTTGTAAAAATAAAAATGATCTATTAATTAACGGCTTGCTGAAATCTCTTTTATAGTTAAGCAAAATTGCACAACAAAGATGCGAAGATGCGAGAGCAGAATTTCGACCTTTGACGTGCTTATTATCTCCAGAGATGTTCGTTTTCCTTAACGAAAGTGGATATCTTAGTTGACTAAAAATTTGCATGTTTTGTGCTGACAATTAATAAAATAGAAACCAGACGGGAATATCAAATTCCCATGAGTCTAAACGCACATAATTATTAAATAAGCATAGTTTCTTTTGTTCTGCAAAAAGCCTTTGGGACCATGGATTGCCATCTTGTTTCTCTTTTAAACCTCTTTCATGGTCAAAGTGAATATACTCTTTTACGTTACTTTACAGCCTAAAAGAATCATGAGAACACATGGATATAATTTGAAAGGACGACAGGCAAAAATCTATCGGCGCTATTTACCCTGGGGTCCACACATCACCGCTATTCCAGTGATATGTACGGAAGATTTACTTGACGTTGGAATATATACAGTGTATTGTATAAAAAACAACTGAACCGGCATAAAATTAATTAACATTCCTTTCAAACCTATTGTCACCTTGACACCTCTGAGCCACGGTGCGTAAAAAATATGGTTTTATGGTTTGATACACCTCGGATTTTGATGGAACAGAGCTCTAACAGCAGCAATATTTCCCAATATTTCCCGTGTGGTTCTTCGCCAGCCAAAATTGCCCTTGTTACGCGGTTAAATGGATAGTTCCTGTATTCAGATATTTCCTGACGTTTCACAAAACTGTTATCTTAATTTCCCAGGTGTATATAAGACCGTGTTTTTAATTTCCCAGTAGTATGACCATTTTCTAAGGTTCAGTTTTTTTTATACACACTGTATAGAGAACATGTAGATGGAGAAACATGCAAGAGGTGTGAAATTTCCCGTGGGATGTTAACTGAACAGAACATCGAACATTCCCATCTCGTGGGAATTTGATGTTCCCGCCTGGTTCCCAATTAATTAATTGTCAGCACAAAACAACATTATGCAAATTATTAATCAACTTACATATGCGTCAAGGAAAACGAACATCTCTCGAGGTAATAAACACGCCGAAGCCCAAAATTCTGATCTCGCATCATCGCATCTTTGTTGTGCAATTTTGTTCAAATAGAGATTTCAGCATGCCGTTAATAAACTTATTTTTATTTTTTTAAAATCATCATTCTAGCGTATATAACTGGTTTTTATATTACAATAACTTTCCGAATTATGTTTTTTCTTAAATGCAGTAGTATCATGAAGAGTGGAGCACGCATATTGCGATGCCGTTTCTTCATATACTTTTACAATACTTCTGCAATCGTTCTATCTGGATACTGCAGCAGCAATCCCATTAGTACCATGTCGTTCTTCGTGTGGATGTATTGATATACAATAATACGGTCTACCGATGATAGCCGTGCTGACATTTCCTATTGAATATAGCGATTTGTCATTTTACTCGATATCTGTAGGTAAAAACCCACTTCCTGGACCTCAATACCCACTATTTCCGTCAACCAAATTGCTCTTCATCTTAAATATTAACTGTATGCGGCCGGCATTCTAACAAATCGCTCCTGAATTTAAATAAGAATTCCCAACCTATCTTGCGCGCTCAATGTTTGAGGTTTATATGTTTCAAAGACAACCTTTTTTGAATTGACTGTATATATATATATATATATATATATATATATATATATATTAGTTTGATCGAGTGAAATGCCAAATATTACCTATAATATACCCAGAATCTTATCCCGGCATTATACACCACCATATATACAGAACTCGTGGCTGCAGGGCTCTCGGCGGCGGCTTCCGTGGCTCAGTTGTCGGGGCGCTGCACTAGCATCGCAGGGTCGCGGGTTCAATTCCAGCCGGAAGGCCTTGAAGTTGCATTTTTCGCAACTGGTCCCGGTTTGGTCTTAAAATGTATGTATTCCAACACTCGAAATTTTCCTTCAAACGTTGACTTACACGAAGAAAGAATAGAAAAGTCATCAAAAGAAATGGGGTGGCAAGTTTCGTTAGAATGATATCGTATGTTTGAAAGTGAAGGCTGAGACAGTTTCTTGCCCGTTAAAGCCGAGACTCCCATGTGTTCCGAGATGCGCGTGTGTAAATGACGGCGCGTTTGCCCAAAATACAATGCTCCGAGTCCTTCATAGGATAGTTTTTGTTTACCCCAGTTAGTTTTAGCACGTGGTAGATAGAAATCACGTTTTCGCCGAGTGTCATAGTTATGTATTTCATAATTACTTGGGCCACCTGTGGTGAGCACAAGTCTTAAATCCAGTTCGTCATGTTTGTCATGTTTTTTACGTCGAGAGAATGTAATTATTGCGTGGGCGTATAAATAGCGAATTAAAGCGGATTTCGGCCAGTTTTATTGTCAATGAATCGCAGTCTGAAAAGCATTTACGAGACCTGTAAACCCGCAAATTAATGCAAAGATTCTCTCCAAGATAACTGGATGACTGAGAGAAACACAGATGAGAGATTAAAGAGAGAACCGTGGACGAAACGTCAACATAACAGAGATAGTCGTTGCAAGGCAAAGCGATTTCGGACTTTCGTTTTATTGACAATGAATCGCAGTTGGAAAGTTTACCGAGACCTGTAAACCTGCAAACCATTGCAAAGATTCTCTCCAAGATGAAAGAAACACAGATGAGAGATCAATCATGAAGACAGAATGGACAGCCGAAGGACAGGGAAATATTATTATGCTGTGTTGACATTTATCCCGCGAAACTCCGTAATATTAATCATTATGAAACGTTGTGTTTTTGTCCGATTTAAATCAATTCTATATCGAAATGATCACTTGAATCTGGCGAATCGAACGCTGTAGGTTTCGTCTACTTAAGATGTGAAGATCAGATGTTCTATATTAAAGCTATTAAAGTACGAATTCGTCTTTAAAATCAAAGGACATGGCTTCAATTATTTAATCAGCTTTTATCTCCATTAAACCGATGTAATTTCGTAACAGATATGTTTCGTATACCTTGCCGTTGATTTTTATATAAGTTTTGACACACGAATACATTCAATCGAACAGATATTAGAAAAAAAGTATTGCCGTGTTTAGTGTTTACATTAAATTTCGTCTGCGTGTTGGGGGGTCGGGAAGACGTGTTGTCACGTGACGAGTTCTTTCTTTCTCTTCCTGGTTTGGATTGCGTTTGGTCGAGTGAATGTTGATCTTATCAGTATAAATGTGGCTAGCAAGTGCCTTGATCGTAAGTTTATATACGCTCACAATGCTTACAAATACACACGCCGATCGCAGTAGGCCTACACTAAAAGATGCCGAGCGATTTCGAAACGGGCTGGTCTGCGATCTCAAAGAAATTATACTCAAAAAATTTTACCAAACAATCTCAATACAATCTCAATCAATCTCAATACAATCTCAATCAATGTTACACAAAAACTCTTCTATGAATATCTCAATGAACTCTGCTATGAAGTGCATCTCAAATGGTTTGAATACGAAGAACGTTGAAGATAAAAGAACGGGTAAATATTATGCTGGATTGACATGTTAGATTGACATTAACCGAAGAGTCCCAAGAAATCATTCATGCTGTGTTACAAAGCTTTAAATATAGCGATCAGGTAACTTTTATAATTGTAATTTGTATTATTTTTGCCTGTATTTGCTGGATATTTGCTTATTGTAATCTTGCTAAAGATATTCAAAATAAAGTTGGTGTGATTCATCTATTAATTAAAGAGTTTATAATTTCAACAAGTGTGTGCATAGTGTTGCCTAATAAGTCGGAGCACGATGTTTCAGTTGACAATATTAATTTGGATTCATCTGTAAACGTTACTGTTAATAAAGACACACAGTCTGTCAGTGTATCAACAACAAAAGACTGCAGATCACGTTATGCCAAATTTCTTCATAAGCGTGTGTTATTGACTGTGACTGTAAAACGCAATATGGGTCGACGTGATCGAGCGCCTAGTAGAATCCCAGCTAAGAAACTCTCACGTCTTTTGAAAAAAAACAGAAAATTAAGGAAACTGGTTCGAAAGCACATTAGAAAGAATGTACCCAGGTCTTCCCGAATTCATCGTTTGCTTTGTGCGTCTAGTCATGAGCGTAAAAGACTACTGAGCGATCAAGTGAGGTATTTTCCTCGAGTTATTAAAAAGACAAAACGTGTACAGGAAAGACGAAGTAGAAAACAAACGGCTGCATCGAAAACTTGTGCATTCCGTTTTGAACGTAGCAAAAAGAGATGCAAATTTTCCACAAAATCTTTAGAGCAAAGCCAAAATGATTCAGAAACAGCAACTTACAAAAACTTAAACGACAGAATGAATTGCTGCGAGTTTAATCTTAGTAGAGACATTGAGAAGAATCCTGGTCCTACTTTTGTTGACCCTTGTAAAACTATTCATGCACCTTATAGTCAAGGTAATGTTAATGTATTTGGTCCAAATGCAGGACAGCAATGCGTTCCTATGAGTTTATGTGCTTTGATATATAACTACAGTAATCAATCAATAACCGACTCAGGGGATTTGATTCAAATTATGAATATTGGTAATGAATTATATTCTGCATTATCAAGATTATCAAGACAATCTTATTTATTATTAACAGAATTACCAACAATGGTTACAGTGCTAAACACAAATTACCATCTTGAGTTCAGTGAGAGTTACACCGGTAACCTCCATGCAGCTACTGTGAATGAAAATATCCCATATGTCATGCCTTTAGGCTATGGTTTACAATGTTTGTTACAACAAAGTTATAATTCAATTATATTAACAATTGGATGTAATACCGTATCTATTTATAGTATGCCAAATGGTTCATTTAAAATATTTGATTCTCATGCTAGAGACTCATTTGGTATGCCCCATTCTCATGGAACATGTGTGTTGTTGGAAGTAAATTCAATTAATAACTTGGTAGAATATTTCAAAAACTCATACAAACCTAATATTTTGTTCGAGCTTAGAGGTGTTAAAATTACTGTTGCACAATTTACAGAGATTTCAAATATGCATACATGTACCTCCAACACATCTGAATCAAGTTCAATTGACTGTTCGTCAACAAGTGATAATCATATTAGTTCTGGACAATGTCGTGCAATGTGCTACTATTCTATTTGCTATTCTACTATCATGGCATGTAAATACTGGAAAGCTGGTCAGACATTGAATACTATTGCAGAACATGCCACAATGACGTTATACCAGGAAGCTTTGAATGATGGAAATGAGTTTACATGTGATTATTTGCCACAAATTGTAAACATATCTGGTGCTGATGTCGAGATAGTATATGGTTTACGATACCAGGACAAATTTTCTTTTACTTCTGCCTCTGAGAAATATTTCCTCAGGCTTAAGAAGTCAATTTTAGAGAATACTTCAGAAAATACTGCATTTTTGCTGGAGCTTTCAAACTATTGCTTCATTGCTTGTATTTTTCAGCATGTAAATAACACAAGACAAAAAACAAAATATTTTTTGGTGGCATGTAATGAAAGGCAAACAATTAATCTATTTGAAAAATTTACTGATTGTGATTCTGTTGTTGATAAAATTTTCAGTATTGTCACACAACTTAAATGTGAGGAAGTAGAATACGTCATTCAATTTTTGTCATGTTCATGTCAATTAACAATATCAGAAAGGCAAATCATCATAAGAAAGCATAAGTCTACCACACAAAAAGGTCACTTTCTGACAAACAAAAAGAGAAATATGCAAATATTGAGCCTGCTAAGAAAAAAGTGATGTTAAAGAAAACTGGTTTGAGGTACAAATCCATGGATTCCATGGAAAAGAAAGCTCATCTTGAAACGAAAGTAAAAAAATATACATCACTGGATCCTACAAAAAAGAAGGCTCATCTTGAAATGAATGTAAAAAAATATACATCAATGGATCCTATAAAAAAGAAGGCTCGTCTTCAAACGAAAGTAAAAAAATATACATCGATGGATCCTATAAAGAAGAAGGCTGATCTTGAAATGAATACAAAAATATATACATTGATGGATCCTATAAAAAAGAAATCTCGTCTTGAAACGAAAGTAAAAAAATATACATCAATGTATCTACACAAAAAACAAAAACTTTTAAAGGAAAAAGCTAAAAAGTACAATTCTACTGAGTTAAAAGAAAAGAAGGCTTATCTTCAGAAAAACAGAGAAAGGGCGAAAAATAAATATGAAACTACGCAACCAATAGACAAAGCAAAGCTACTTGATAAATGCAAGGCAGCCCAAAAGGCTAGAACAACAAAGAACAACCACGCATTGCATGATTTGGATGATTATATATCTAAGTTTCACAATAAAATAAGAGAAGGTCCTTATTATATATGTTCGGTTTGTAACCGATTACTGTACAGAAAATCAGTCCTACTATTACAAAAAAATAAATACAACTATAGTGATGACACTCTATTCACTGATATTAAGTCATTTGATGACAAAGAATACATTTGTAAAACCTGTCATTCAAAGGTATTAAAAGGGAAGATTCCCTGCCAGGCAATATGTAATAACATGTATGTTGATAAAATACCAGCTGAACTTGCATCTCTAGAAAAACTTGAACAAATTCTTATTGCACAAAGAATTGTTTTTGAAAAGATAATAATAATGCCAAAAGGACAGCAGAGGAAAGTTAAGGGAGCAATCTGTAATGTACCGGTAGAATGTGATGAGACATGTAAAGTTTTACCACGGCCACCAGAAAGATCTGGTATTATAATGCTGAAACTTAAACGTAAACTTGAATTCAGAGGTCATGTGTATTTTCAAGCAGTACGTCCCCAGTTCATTCTTGATGCCCTTAACTGGCTCAAGCTAAATAATCCATTGTACAACAACAATACAACATAACAATTGATATAAACAATATCAGTGCAAATCTAACAAGTTTAGAACATGACAATGCTAATTCAAGCACAAATTATGATAAAAATGAAATTATCTCAACTGATACCAGCAAGCAACACATAACCAGTAATGACGATACTGAAGAAAAGGATGACCCATTAAATGAGTACCGACAAGCAACTAGTGAGACATGTTTACAATCTGTATTACCAGATTACCCCATAACAATACAAGCTGGTAATAATAAAAATTGTTCATTAGGTAATGAAGTGTACAATATTGCACCTGGAGAAAATAGACATCCTGTGTCAATAATGAGAGATGCAAAATGTGAAGAGCTTGCATTTCCAGTGTTGTTTCCAAAGGGACAGTTTGGGTATACAGATGATAGAAGAATTAAATTGTCACCAGTCAAGTACTTTAATGCTCGACTTTTACATTATAGTGGAAGGTTTGCAACAAATCCAGAATATCTTTTCTTTGCACAGTTTATAACAGAACAAAAAAAAGTATCTGATAGCATTAATATAGCTTTAAAAAAGATCCATGGGCAGCCTGTCACTGCATCAGAAATAAAAACAGATGTAAACAAGTTAAAAGGTTTAATTTGTCAAGATCAGGCATATTTATTCTTAAGGCAAATACCAGGCACACCACCTTACTGGCAAAAATTTATGTATGAAGTAGTAGCCATGGTAAAACAACTTGGGATTCCAACATGGTTTATGACATTATCATGTGCTGATCTTAGATGGCCTGAATTGTTTCAGATTATATCTAGAACACAAGGCAAAAACATGACTGATGAGCAAGTTGATGCTTTGTCTTACAATGAAAGATGTTCAATGCTAAATCTTAACCCTGTTGTTGTTGCAAAGCATTTTCAACACAGAGTTGAAACATTTTTTACTGAGTTTTGCTTAGTAAAATTAACCCCATTGGTAAAATAATATATTATGCACTCCGCATTGAATTTCAAATGAGAGGGTCTCCTCACTTACATGCATTAATATGGACTTCTGATTGCCCCAAACTTACATCTGACAACAAAGAAGCTTATGTAGAATTTATAGATAACCATGTACAAGCCTATCTTCCAGATGAGGATACAGAACCAGAGTTACACGAGTTAGTTAAAACTTATCAAAAGCACAATCATTCGAAAACCTGCAGAAAATACAAAAATATTAGTTGTAGATTTAATTTTGGCCAATTTTTTACCAAAAGCACAATAGTAGCAGAACCTCTTAATGATGATCTAGATGAGCAAATCAAGACTAATATACTCGACAGGCGAACACAGATTCTGACCTCAGTCAAACAGAAAATAGATGAAGTATTAAACCCATCCAAGCCAGATTATAATGCAACATTAAATTATGTAGATATTTTAAAATCAGTAGGTATCACTGAGGATGAGTATTATTGGGCTCTATCAATATCACCAGATTCTGATTTTGAGTTGCACCTTAAAAGGCCTGTAGACAGCTGTTTTATTAACAACTATTTTGTTGCTGGTATTAAAGGATTTGCAGCAAATGTTGACTTGCAACCTGTATTCAATCACTACAAATGTATAACATATGTCTGCTCATATTTTACTAAAGATGAAACTGAATGTTCTCAAGCTATTACAAATGCAGCAAAAGAAGCAAAAGCTGCTAACATGAATATTAGAGATGGTCTGAAAAAAATTGGTGCTGCTTTTCTCTCTACAAGAGAAGTTAGTTCACAAGAATGTGTCTACAGATCAATGCCTGAACTTTGGTTGAGAAAAATATTTCCAAAAACTGTTTTTGTTAGTACAGATTTTCCAGAAAAAAGGGTACGTGTGACTAAAACACAAGTGGAGCTTGATGAACTAGATGATGATAGTACTGACATATTTAAGTCAAATATAATTCAGCGTTACAGCATTAGACCAACATCAATTCCAGTTGTTGATCAATTATGTCTGGCAGAATATGCTGCATATTACTATAAAGATTATAAAATTGATTATAGTGAAACAAAAGATTCCCAACCTGATGTTCTAACAGATGACTTGATTGAATCGCAAAGTATCATAAGTGATACAAGTACACATTGCCTTCCCAAAAAAATAAAATTAATTAACACCAATGAATACATGAAATGTAGAAAGGTTAAGGCTATATTAAGGTATCATACACCAAACAAAGGAAAAGAACCAGAATCTTATTTTCACCATTTACTTATGCTCTATTATCCATGGCGTGATGAAAGTAATCTAATGGCTTCAGATCAAACATATACATCGAAGTTCTATGAACCTGATGTCCAACTTATTGTTCAGCAGAATAGAGCAATATTCGAACCTGATGCAGATGCTCTTAATGAGGCACTTGAAGTATTAAAATCAAACCAGGCCAATATTTGTTCATATGATTCAATTAATGATCAAGAAAATGCAGATTTACAAGGTGAATTGCAAGATGACCCAAACCCACATGAATAATTTAATGAACAATTACCATCACATCTTGATCCAACACAATCTAATCAAAATACTAACCCTGGAGTAATTACTTCTTACAACCGGCCAACAGACATATCTGATGATATATTACGCCAAACTGTAAGGTCCTTGAACATTGAGCAACGTCACGCATATGATACATTTCTCTCATGGTGCCGAGATGCAATGAAAAACATGAACAGCTTAAAACCTGTTGAAATACAACCACTCTATCTTTTCTTAACTGGTGGTGGTGGTGCAGGAAAAAGTCACTTGATTAAAACAATATACCATACAGCAGTTAAAACGTTTAGACATCCTCCTATTAACCCTGAATTACCAACAGTTCTTCTTATGGCACCAACAGGTGTGGCAGCAATAAACATTGATGGAACAACTATTAATACTGGTCTTGCTATTCCTATACAAACTGGTGATAATGTACCTGCAATGTCAGACCAAAAGAAAACACAATTAAGACTATCATTATCTGACCTAAAGCTAATAATAATAGATGAAATTTCTATGGTTGGAAACACAACCTTACTTCATGTCCACCAAAGACTGAAAGATATATTTGGCACCACAAGTTCTCTGCTATTTGCAGGAATTACTATTATAGTTGTAGGTGATCTTTGCCAACTTCCACCAATACGTAAGAGATTTGTATTTGATTCTTACAAAAATGATATGTTTAATCTATGCCATCCATGGAGAGTCTTCAAAATGATAGAACTTCGTGAAATCATGAGACAGAAAAATGACCAAACATTTATTGAACTTCTTAACAGAATAAGGACTGCTACTCAAACAGAAGATGACATTCAGATAATCCAATCAAGATCAATAACCCCATCTGACCCTAATTATCCATCAGATGCACTTCATATCTGGGCTGAAAATGCTCCTGTTGATAAACATAACAAGGAAAAACTGGAAGAACTTTCTGGATCTTTATTTATTCTTAAAGCTAAAGATCAATACCCAACAAATGTAAGGAAACAAGATATTGATAGAGTGTTAGCAAGAGGACGGTCTGAAACTGGTGGACTTGATTATGAAATTCTGATTAAAGAAGGAGCTAGAGTAATGCTTACAACAAATATCAGTATTCAAGATAGACTCATAAATGGACAAATGGGAACTGTATTTAAAATTTATGTCAATCAAAATACCCAAAAACCAACTGTTCTCTATATAAAATTTGATGACCTGAATGCTGGTAAAGACTTAATTAACACACATGGCAACCTTTTTGCAAGAGAGAACAAAGTGGTTCCAATTGAACCTGTACTAGCAAAGATTAAAATTAGATCAGGTAAAGCATCTTCTCCAGAAATACAGAGAGTACAATTCCCTGTTACACTGGCTTGGGCATGCACTATACATAAAGTTCAAGGACTAACACTTGAAAAAGTTGTAATTAGTTCTGACTTAATAAAACAGAGAGCATTCAACTGGACAAATTTATGTTGCCTTAAGCCGTGCAACTTCTTTACAAGGTCTCTATATTTTAGGACAAATTGAGAGTAAATATGTTAAAGCAAATCCTAAAGTTCTCGAAGAATACCAAAGACAACGAAATGAATGTATCGTACCACATTTAACAACTGTACTGCAAGACAATTTCAATGTTTTGACCATATCACTTTTAAATATAAGATCTCTCAAAAAACATAGCATCGATATTAAATTTGATTCAAGAGTTTTTAACAGTGACATCATAGCTCTTACTGAAACCCAACTACTACCTCAGGATTTTGACAATGAAATTTTAAATAACCTCAGTCCTTTCAAACTCCACCATCAAGATCATAATACTGACAAATATTCGAGCATGGCACTTTGCACTAGAAATACTGTAGAAATCAAAAACTATGAATACTTCCCTTCACTAAATGCACTAAAATTTGACGCAGTTAATAGTCAATCCCAAATAAAAAGAACTTTTCTTTTGCTATATCGAAAACAAGCCTCCAACATCCTACAATATGTAGATTGTTTGGGATATGTCTTTAATAGTTATACAATTGACATGATTATTGGTGACTTTAATATTAATTACTTGAATGACAATCAAGTTCAACCACTAAAATCTTTAATGGAATCTCTCAATTACACTCAGATTGTAACAAAACCTACATTTATATCTTCTGGTAGCTTATTAGACCATGTGTATATTAGATCCACAGTATTTCAAATAATTGACAATTACGTAGTCAATGTGTATTATTCTGATCATGATGCTATCAAAATCGTAGTACAATATTGCAACTAGGGAATATTAATTATGTCTGTCACATTAATTGAAGTATTATATTAATTACATGCAGTTTATCTTAATACAATAACAAGTTTATCTTAATTATACACCTATTGTACATAGTTTCCTCAGACGTCCATGAATCTACATTGTATATTCACAAACCATATTTAATATATTAAGAGGTGGGGCCATTGGAAATCTTGCAGGGAGAGGGTGACAATTTCTGCGACCCCTTTATATTGTCCAAAAACAAATCCTGCAGAGCTTTTTCATAGGATGAGAAAAGTCATGCTTAGAAATATTTGTTTACCCCTCTCCCAAAGATCTCTAATGGCCCACCCCTGGGATGGTGCATCTATGCTCAGTGCCTCTGTCCTGAAAAGGACTTACAGTAGAACACCTGGACAACCAGAACCATGCAGGGACAACAAATTAATGTAAGTAAAAAAATGTATTGAATTTCTATGTAATTGTTCTTTAATATTGCAAAGTTCCTATATGCATGCATATAGCTTAATTTCTTTTTAACTCACTATTCTCTCTGTTTCATATTTCAGACAAAACTAAAGATCTGTTACAATCATGAAAAACCTCAGCAATACTTACATTAAGGCGTCATTGCCATTGGAGTTGTACAACTACGTTGAAGTTGTGAGTTACAGCACTAAACTACCACTTTAATACTCTGGTGTATATTAAATGACCTTATAACATCGACATAATATGGTATTAATGAAACAGCAAACCCAACACACTGGCATCTGAAGTAAAGGGCCTCTACGATCACACAGTTGGATTTGTGAGTTGAACAAGCTATTAAACCATCAACCACCAATTTATTACATTTAATTGGTATTAAATGACTTTGACATATTACTGGTATCGTATATGAAAGACCAAATTAACAATGGAGTGTGGAGTAAAGTGCTAAAGGCATTTAAATATCAATGCGCAGTCCACAAAGTCAACAGAGACAGGACTTCACTGGCATAATTCCCATCACAAGCATTAGGCCAAAATATCATCGTGATTACAAACTCAGTGGAATTTCAAGTCGCCATTCATGCAGCCAAATAATTACTGTTATTCCAATGTCCACCAAATATCTTTGCTTTAACCACATGCTTGAATCGATGGAACACATTATTATTGTAACATTGCCATTATCAAATTAAACAACTGTCATTCATGCAGCCAAAGTCGAAGAAATTACCATTGTTCCAATATCCACCAAAATAACTTTGCTTTAACCACATGCTTGAATCGATGGGATGCATTGTTTGTGAATGTATTAACATTGCCATTATCAAACCAAGCGACTGTCAACAAAGGTCAAAGCCATAAACTTGATTCACTGCATATGTTTTGCCACTCGTACATCTCTCTTTTATAAATAATTTTCATGTGGAGTTGTTAAAGAAGACTATAAATTGCAAAAATGCTTTGAATAATATCGAACATAAACAGTGTGTGGTCTTTAGATGTTCTGTTGCCATGGCAATTATTACAAATCATCTGATGGATGTCATAAATAAATGGAAATTGTGAACACCATCAAAAGAGTTTTGCATCTCGAGACAAGTTTTAAAAAATGAAAATTGTGAACACTATCAAAACAGTATAATTATAAACAGCAACTGAAATTAACTAGAATACATGTACACAAAATGTCACAATACTGTGTCATGTACTTCACTTCAGTTTAATAATTGACAGTAAAATACCATAATATACAGTAAATGAATTATATGTTGTCCAGATCTAGGTTCTCCATACATGTATAATATTAACAAATAAAAAAATTAAGACGAGCGTGTTATCTAATTCCAACTGTCTAACATGCCCATTGGAGGCCATTGCATACCCATACCCCCCGCCCAACCTCTGCAAGCAATATCCACGCCATATCTCCCTAATTTGTCCATTGATTAAGTAGCCCAAGTTAACGCCTAGCAGGCGTCTTGTTGAATTTAAAATTGAAATCAAGATCAACTTCGTAATATACAGGCACTTGTGTAATATGAGGCGTCTATGGTGGAAGAGTCGTCTAACATGTAGAGGTTTCCATTAAGGACATTAGCGATAGTGAAGCTGATGAGCAAGTGGGTAAATACAGAATTATCTTAGCAGCTTTATTTTGAAGAACTTGAAGTTGATCCATTAGAGACAAGTTATTCTTATCACCCCAAACAAAGTCAGCATAATCGAATAGAGGAAGAACCAGGCTGTTGAATAGAGTAATTCTGGCGTTCGTTGGTAGAAGATGCTTGACACGTCGAATGATACCAAGCCGTTGATTCAAATTCTTTGCCAATTTTTCAATGTGATCAGACCATGTTAAGGACTGATTGACAATGACACCCAGGTATTTAAAGGACTCGACTCTATCTATAGTGTTGACCCATTTATAGAAAGACCAATATCTTGTACTTTTTTGAGGTTCGCATTACTTCCAAAGACGAGAAACTTGCACTTAGCTGCGTTTAGGGTCAACAGGTTCTCAGAGAACCATTTGGATAAGTTGCGAAGATCCGAGTTAAGTTCTCTCTGCAAGTCGAGGACATTGTTGGATGAGTAGTACAAGACTGTGTCATCGGCATATAGTGTGATTTTACATTTGTGTACGCAGGAAGGAATATTATTTACATGCATGAGGAACTGCAGTAGAGGTCCGAGAATACTTCCTTGTGGAACGCCCACAGCTATTGATCGAGGAGAGGATTGTACGAGACCAACTGAAGTGACTTGAGAGCAATTTGTCAGGTAGGATCTGAACCAGTTAACTGAAGCACTGGAGAGACCAATAGATGCCAGCTTGTTCAATACAAGCTGATGGCTAACAGTATCAAAAGCCTTTGACAGGTCCAGGAAGACTGCACCAGTGGTTAAGCCGGAGTCCATGTTGTCAAGGATATTGTCCGTGAAATGAGATATAGCTATAGTGGTAGACAAACGTGGCCTAAATCCAAACTGTTTTGGTGTCAAAATCTTGTGCTGATGTAGATAGTTATATATTTGGTAATGAACTGCTTTTCCAGGATCTTACTGACTGTAGGTAGAATTGTTATCGGTCTATAGTTGTTGGGGTCGCAACGGTCACCAGTCTTGAATAGCGCTGACACTTCTCCGAATTTCCATAATGATGGGAAGGTAGATGTGTTCAAATAACGATTGAAGATGTTGGTAAGACTTCTTGAGATTATTTCAGCAGAGTCTTTAAGTAGTCTGGCACTAATATTGTCTAGTCCGATGGCTTTGTTGGTTTTTAGAGCTCTTAGCTGACATCTCACAAAGGATTCATCAATTTCTTGGAAAATAAAAGTGTCTCTTTCTTCTGATCTGGTAGGTGTAGCAACTGGTGTTGATGGTTTTTTAAGAAATAATGTGGATTTTAATTTGTTTATCAGTGTTGACCCGATGCTGCAGAAATGCTCATTCAGAATTGTTGCAATCTGTTTGGTGTTTTCAATGATATTGATAGACAACATGCGATCTCAGTAACTTGGGAGTCCGGTCTTTAAACGGAAAGAAACTTGACAAGCGTAAGTTCGGTTTAAAGATGACACGAAGATCAATTTATGGGAAACAAGAATTAAAAAGTTTGATGAGTTTGGTACGAATTTCCAGTGAATGAGTACCGGTAAATGGAAGGCAAAAATATATAACACGCTTAGGGGCAGTAATATTACTGACAGATGGAGAAAAAACCTTATCAAGAAAAACCCTAAGACAACGGTCGAAGAAAACAGCGGGGTAACCATTGTTAACAAGGAAACCTTTAAGCTTAATGACTTCCGAATGAAAATATGGTAGGATGTGCAAATCTTAAAATAACGATCAAGCAACGTGTAGATTAGCCCACGTTTAAAAGATAAAGGAATAAAACTATCAAAATTAGTGAAAAGTCCCGTAAATGTAAGCTTACGATATACGGAAGTGCCAGAAACGCGAAATGGCGGAAATAATGGCACTGGAAAAGAATGGCACCGGAATAATGACTTATGCGGAAAAATGGCACCGCTAAAAAATTGTAAAATAAAGAAATGAAAACAACAACAATTTTTTTACGAATTTGAATATTTTAATTTACTAATTACTCTAAATTTTCTTCTAGCAATACGAGCGTTCGTCTTTCAGGCAGTTGATCAACCGCCACACTGATGGTTGGTTATGCCCAACAAGGTGCTGGAACTTGTTGTTCCAGCCTTCGCATTGGTTGTTAGTGCGTGGATCGCCATTGACAGTCGCATCGTGCACATTCCAGAGGGAAGGAGGAAATCGCGGAGCAATGCGACGAAGAATAAGTGGGCGATTTGGTTGTTGAACACGTCTGAAAGACCCTGTCACATTTGTAGCATCAAAGTATTTGATTAGCGCTTCACCTTTATCCGGAAAACTATCTTGAACGTAAGCCATCCCTCTGCACGCATCTTGAGTCGGAAGAAGTGCAAGAGCATCAAGCATACCACAGTGCACACGGAACTCTTCACTATCGCGGTAGAAATTGTTGTAGTTTTTGTCGCGCAACCTGTTTGCGTTCGCAGATTACGCTCGTGCCGGCCCGTTGATTCAAGACAACTTGGGACTGTATACTTTCAATGCGTTTATTCCTTCAACATCTACGATCTACAACATTCTCACTCGCTTGATCACTATGCCAATAGCGATGGCATTAACACTCTCCTCACTTTATGTTTACAGCTTGTTTTAATACGGTAGAACACGGGAAGACATTCTCCCCAGTTCCTATGGAATTATATTTGTTTTCATTAGTCATGAGTTCCTTTTCCTGTTTTTGTTCATATATTGAGTTGCGTCATTCTCGCAACTCCTAATCCTAATTTTATGGTTTCCTTAGTTGCTATATTTCCCGTTCTAATTACAAAGTTATCTAACTAATTGACGTTTCACAACACACTCCCCACCTTGACTAGTACCGCTAGTCAACTCATAATCATACTCTTTGTTTTCCATCCTGAATCTAATGCTGCCGCTCTTTTTGGTCTTACCATTTTTGTTTTGTTTTCACTCGTTTCTCTAACGTTATTTTCATTCAATCTTTCCTCTCGTTTAATCTCAGTAGGATATAATTTTTGAACTGGACGACTCAAATGCACCACCTTTCCATTACGAATCATCCTGACCTTAGCACCTCGTACTAGACCGTCTCTTCCCAAAATTAACTCCGTCACTTCAGCCATTTTCCAATTCCCTCTCTTTACATTGTCTTCATAAACAATGACCACATCACCCTTCTGAACACCACTCCTCTTATTCCGAGCCTTTCCTCTGTGAAACTCTCGTAGACCAACCAAATACTCCTTCCGCCACCTGTTCCAAAAGTGTTGTTTTTTCTTAGTCAAATACAGAAACCGTCTGCTACAATGAGTCTCGTCCTCACTGTCCTCTCCGAGTGCGTCATCTGGCATTGATTTCAGCCTTCTTCCAAAAATTAAATGGGACGGCGTCAATACCTCGCACCCGACCTCATCATACTCGTACGACAGTGGTCTTGAGTTTTAATGTTCCCTCAATCTCCACTATCGTTGTCAACAGCTCGTCAAAGGTTAGTCTCGCGTTTCCGAGGACCTTTCTCAAGCATCGCTTAACACATCGAACCATTCTCTCAAAGAAGCCACCCCACCATGTTAAACCTCCAGTCTATTCGGTTCCCTTCAAGGTACCCTTGCAACTCGTTGCTGCTATAAAGCTTCTTTAAAGCCTTTGCGGTAGCCTTGAATGTTTTAGCGTTATCCGATATCCTTAGCGATGGAGTACCCCGTCGAGCTGAGAATCTTCTCAGACAACGCAAGAATCCTAGGGCCGATAGATCTCTTACTAAATCTAAATGCAAGGCCCGACTCACACAACATGTAAACAAAGCGATGTAAACATTTACAGTGCCGCCTACTCCGTCCTTCACGAAGAGTGGACCTGCAAAATCTACACCCGTCTTAGCAAATGCTACCGTCTCTCTCACTCGAAAGCTTGGTAGATCCGCCTCCTTTGGCGCCTCATAAGGCCTTCCCTCTAACTTCTTACACACCGTACACTTACTTATCACAGCCTTTATCTTCTGTCTACCCTTCGGTATCCAATACCTTGACCTTACTTCAGCCAAAGTTGCCCTCAAACCCCCATGGTGTATTCTATCATGACACTTCCTAATCATTAACTCCGTTAATCTATTCTCTTTAGGTAAAATAATCGGATACTTTGCGTCTTCAACTAAGTCTGACTCCGATAACCTTCCTCTGCACTTCAAAACTCCTCCTTCTTCAAAAAGCTGCAACTGACGTTCTAACTGCTGAAAATTATTCTGCTCTCTTAATTCTAACTGTACGACCTTTATCCATAACCTTTCAGCTTCTAACATGCAATTCCTGTCTTTCTAAACCACTTGAACTAATTCTTCTATCATCTCCTGTCTTACATCTCGAATTACGAACAAAACGACTAACCCATGCTGTTACTCTCAGCACTCTATCAAATGAACTATATTTATCGATACTCACTATCTTACTAACTCCTACGCTTTCTTTCACGCTAGCTACCATCACAGCTGTCTTCTTTTCCTCTTCCTTACTTTCTGAAGTAACAGTAACTTCGTGATTCGGCCAAACCTTCTCTAAACTACTGACAACCACCCTGGACCCGACCACCAAAGCAAATTGCCTTTTAATTTCGAGGCAAGAACCCCCCTGGATCCCAAATCCGCAGGATTCTCTATTCCTGGGCAATGGCCCCAATCCTTTTCCCTGATTCTGAATCCAACAAAGAGCTGTCTTGCTATCTAACCAGTACCTAGTTTCTACACACTCTACCTGTGCTTTAAGAGCATTCTTAACTGAATTCATCAACCTTGCTAACATCACTGCTGACATAAGTTCTAAACGTGGTATGGTAAGACATTTCAATGGCGCTATTCGAGTCTTTGCTGTCAACAATCGGACATGGACCCCCGTTGGCGTTCGATAAACGAAGTAAACAACCGCGCAATAAGCCTTTTCGCTAGCGTCGCCAAACCCATGCAACTCACAAGACAATACTTTCTCCTTTGGATCATCATAAACACACCTGTCTAAAGTAATAGACCTCACTTCTTTCAAGTCGTTAACCCACTCCATACATCTCTTTGATTTCTGATCAACTAATTCATCATCCCATCCAACATTCTGCACACACAGCTCTTGAAACAATACCTTCATGGGAACAACTATAGGGCTTATTATACCCAAGGGATCAAATAACCCAGCTAAAATACTTAACAAATTTCGCTTCGTAAGGGGCATCCCTTCAGCTCTTTCCGACAGTTTTGACAAATTAAATCTGATACTATCTTTATCGCAATCCCAGTTTAGTCCCAAAACCTTTTCAAAATGACCCTCTTCTCTAACTCCTAAACTGGATTTAGCATAAGTCTCAATATCGTCTAATCTAGTGATCTTTGCTGCGGTTTCTTTTCCACTATCAATATCCTGCATACGCTTCCTAAGATCTGCGTCATTGGTCAACCACTTCCTCAACGTAAATCCACCCATAGCCATTCTAGATCTAGTCTTCTCATACAGATCAATTACATCTTCCGCTAGTCTGCCTCCTGACACAAGATCATCAACGTAAAAGCTGTCTAACATCTTTCTGACAAACATCGGGTCACTATCGCTAAACCTCTCTATATGGTGCCTCAACGTCGCGTTCAACAAAAATGGGGAAGCATTCAAACCAAATACCACCCTACAGAATCTATAAACAACCACTTCTAAATCACTGCCTAAAGCGTCCTTTACCCACAAAAATCTCAAGTAATCTCTGTCTTCCTTATCAACCTCGATATTCAAAAAAGCCTTTTCTATATCTCCAACTAACACAATACGATTCTCCCTAAATCTCAACAAGATATCATTGGGTTTAGAGATGGACCTACATGAAGACAGTTATTCAAGGACGTACCTTTTTTCCCTTCTTTAGACGATGCGTCATAGACTACCCTAAGCTTTGTAGTTTTGGCATCTCTACGAATAACAGCTTGGCGAGGTAGATAATGAACACCTTCCTTCCTTTGTATCTGCGCTACAACTTCGACTATACCTGCATCTAACTGCTCTCTTATGATCTTATCATATTCCTTTAAAACATTCGGTTCCTTGCCAAGCCTTTTTATCTGACTTTTCAGCCGCGACAAACTGTTGGCGTAATTCGTTGGTATCCTTTCGTGACCTTGTTTCCAAGGTAACTTGACCGAATACCTTGCACCATTAAACTCGATCTTATCTATCAATGCCTCATGCACATCATCACCTTCCTTAATTCCTATCGTCTCTAAATCCCACATACGTTGCACTTCCCTTCCATATTCCATTTCACACTCGTTCTGATGTGTCACAAAATTGACATTGACACTCTTGTCGACGTCACTTCCCTTCATTGGGCCAGACAAGACCCAACCCAAACAAGTCTCAACAGCCACTGGCTCGTCAGCCTTACCTCTCACGACCTTCCCACTCTGAAAAGTGAGCGTACTCACGTTTAACGATATCAGGCCGTTCAGTGCTAATTTCTGATATCTCCGGCACAACATATGCCTCTAAACGTACACTGCTCCCACCTTTAATAGGCTCAATCTCAACACCAACAACATGCCTCAACGCACCGTCAACCGTTTTCATTTGCAACCATTCCTTTCTAATCATATCCAACCCAGCCTCGTTCATCACTCGGGTGGTCACAAACGATTTTTGACTCCCGGAATCAAATAGAACTCGCACTCTCTTATTCTTCGTTCTTTTCACCACTCCTTGCGCTGTCTGTAAGGCAACTTTACTCGCTAAGGGGCGGCGCGCTAAGGTATTAAAGGTATTAGTCTAATACCTTTTTTCTTCAGGTTGAATTGAATTTGTAAAATATTAAAATTATTCCATCAAAAATGCTAGCTTTGTAATACACTAAAACTTTAAAGAAATATCTAGTGGTCGTTGCCCGCCAAGGATTTTAGTTTTCCGTAACATCGCACGGCGGCGCAACAACGTTAGCGACGAAGATTTGAATAGCCTGCGTGCACTCGCTGCGGGAAGAAATGCAGGCTGGCGTTTCAAGAGGCTTAGACCTCAAGGTATTAGAATCTCAAAACTAATACCTTGGTTTGACCAAAAACACGGATTTTCGGTGTTAACATTTCACTACAGGCGGTCTTATATTTTAATGTTTAAAGTAAGATGCGTAATATTTTGATCTTAAACTGTCTTTATTTAGTAGCCAGAAGTCCACAATGCTTTTCACTGCATCACATTTACAATATTCAACATATAAAGATGTAAATTATATAAGCATGAACGCGAATTGAACATGGAAAAGCACGCAACGCATGAATCGAATGCTTCAATAATAAATCGGGATATCGAAACCAAGAGCAATTGTTCGTAAAAATTTTTAAACTTTTATATGGTGACTGGAACTTATCTGATAAAATGAAAACTTTCTTCAATTCATATTTAACAAAATAGAGGTATATATGTGCCTTTAAAAATAACAACGATGCGCATATTTGTATATCTAACAACACAATCACGCAAGGTATTAGTTTTGCGATTCTAATACCTTGACCTTGACCTGTTGATCACTGGCGCTTTATAGACATTACGCTGATCATATACATTGTCGGCGCGCCTTGCGGAGTCTGTGCGTTTGTTATTTTTTGAAAATATTGTTGTTACTATCGAGTCACTGGCTTCTCTCTCAATTGCGTTTGAAGCAAGATGGAAGACCTCGTCCTATAGTTAGACTAAAGAACAGATCTTGCGAGACTATACCTAATATACGTCACTTTCCCGTGGATGTCTCATTGACATTGTATGCGCATTTCCGCGATTTCGCAACTATCGCGCGTAAACATTAAATTTAATTTCTAACTCAAATTCGATTTTCGACGTGCCCCAACTCCCATAGCTATAATTTTGTTAAAAACCTCTTCTATTAAACTAGAGTAGTAGACTTACCGTTTGAATATATTATATACCATATATTTCAAATGTACCAGGCTCAACAATATTATTGATCGCGTTAGATAAACACTGCAACGAGCGTTAAGATCTCGATTTTGATTGATTTTTTCCAATCATGCCCATAGACCACAAAATCTAATACCAAAAAATTTAAGATGCGCGCCGCCGACTCGCACTATCCCAACATGCATGTTACTAGGGTTAGCGTTTACCTCTCTATTTCCCTCGTTCTCTCTCTCTACTGTTGTTTTCTCACAAATTGATATGTGATGCGACCCCCCACATTCTCTACACTTAATTTTAGATTTACAATCTCTAACTAAATGTCCTTTACGGGCACATTTAAAACATCTACCATACTTGCGTAGTAGTGTCAATCGTTCCTTCCGAGTCGTCACCTTCTTACAATCTTCGTGATTGTGATTACCCAGGCAATACGCACAACCATCTTGTTCGGCTTTGTTCGGTTTGTTGCCGGCAAACAGGGCATTCGCAGTCGGTGGATTACGTCGATGCTTCTCACTGCGGGTCTCTTCGTCATCTCCAGATGTCAGAACGTGGCTTTCTCTTAATTCCACTTCTGCCAGAATTGCTTCAACAAGCTCTTTCATCGACCATTCCAGGTATTTGTGGCCTCTCGTAATCGTCAGTCGAACTATCTCGGGTAGTTTGTTCAGGATCGACGGCACAACGATCGCGGCATAGGTCCGCTCGTCAACTTTCAGAGCTTGCAATCCTCGGTAGTTGCTCTCGATCACATCGAAAAAACGACGTAGGCGTTTGGTGTCTTTCGGGTTAAACACCGGCTTCACATTCATTAGTTCGTTAATATACGCACGCTGTACAACCGTCTCGTTGCCAAATCTTCTGTGAAGCAGTTCAACAGCCGCGCTGTAGTTCGCGTTCGTGAGCGAAAACCCAACAATCGCTGATTTTGCAGGTTCTTCGACAAGACCACGCAAATAGGTGAACTTATCGACGTCGGTCAAGCGTTCATTCTCATGGATTGCGCTGTTGAACGAATCCCAAAACTCGGTCCATTCGTTTATTTTTCCATTGAACTTTCTTACTTCGAGCTTCGGCAGTCTCACGCGCGTTGAATAGCTTGGTTTTGATGCCGAACTCGACTCGTTTTCTTGTTGCGGTTGCTCTTTGGGTCGAGACAACAATTCGTCGATGGCCGCGATGCCACCGTAAATTTCATCTTTCACCTCGGACGACTCCTCGATCTCTCGTTCAATGTCTTCGTCCTTTTCGAGAAACTCGAGTATCTTTTCATCCAAGCGAGCTATTGTCTCAATCTTTTCGCCAAGCGTCAGCTTCAATTGGGCTAGGGCGATCGTGACCTCTGGTGAAAAGTTCTCGGTCAATTATTTTACTTTCGCGAGCTTCTTCGTTACGTACGCTCGATGTCCGCTTCTCGTTCTTCGGCATTTCGTTGCTTCGGACATACTTTCTTTTCGGTTTCTTCACTTTCTTGAATCCTTGATCCGGCTCGAAGGACCATGTGTCGCGCAACCTGTTTGCGTTCGCAGATTACGCTCGTGCCGGCCCGTTGATTCAAGACAACTTGGGACTGTATACTTTCAATGCGTTTATTCCTTCAACATCTACGATCTACAACATTCTCACTCGCTTGATCACTATGCCAATAGCGATGGCATTAACACTCTCCTCACTTTATGTTTACAGCTTGTTTTAATACGGTGGAACACGGGAAGACATTCTCTAGCTATAACGTATTTCCTTTTATAACGTAGTTCCTATGGAATTATATTTGGTTTCATTAGTCATGAGTTCCTTTTCCTGTTTTTGTTCATATATTGAGTTGCGTCATTCTCGCAACTCCTAATCCTAATTTTATGGTTTCCTTAGTTGCTATATTTCCCGTTCTAATTACAAAGTTATCTAACTAATTGACGTTTCACAACAGTTTTTTCGTTTCTTTATTTTACAATTTTTTAGCGGTGCCATTTTTTCCGCATAAGTCATTATTCCGGTGCCATTTTTTCCGGTGCCATTTTTTCCGGTGTCATTTTTTCCGGTGCCATTATTACCGACTACCCAGAAACGCCATCGGTACGATCTATAGAGACATCTAAAAAGGGAAGAGTTTTGTTCACCTCTAGCTCACTAGTAAATTTGATATTACTGTGACGTGAATTAAGATAATCTAAAAACGGTTAACATGACTCTAGGAACGAAATACAATAAAACAATCATAATGACAATTCTTGAATGCAAAAGATAAAAGTTTCCTAAACTGAATATGTGAGAAACAAAGAAAATGCTTATAAATAATAATATCTATAGTTTCATCGAGTGGGACATTGGTGAAAAGTGAAGAGAGGCAAAACTTGCCATGAAAATATTATTGGTGTCGAGATCAAGAGCACGTAACTCTTCAACAAACGAAAAGGTGTCAGAAACAGCCAAACGGACTGATAGAAATATCGCGTAAAAGAGAAAAATTAGCGAGATTATACGAACGAGTGTCGGCAGAAAGAATCGGTCTAAGTGGAACACTGGCTTTATGTACTTTAGGAAGTCCGTATAACTGATACCAGGTCCGGATCCTGTAGTGGCAACTTTTGATATAATTCATCAGAAATAATCTTATCTTTTTTCAAACTGCGGAGAAAGGTACGGAGCTTGTTCTCACGACTGATGGTAAGTTTGACAGGATCAGAATCTAGAAGCTTGAACTTGATGGTGTCTCGTAAATATCAGATAGTATACTATAGGAGTAATCAAAGATTATGTAATTGCATTCGACGCATGTGGACCAGTAAATGGCGAATGAAGATTGGTAATTATATATGCTGTAACGAATTATGAAGATAAATAAAGCTAAAATATATATAACAGCGTCTTAATTGAAGGAGACACTGTAACCTCAATGTTTTTGACAGCGGTGACATCCTGAGTGATTTCCGTACGTTATTTTAATATTAGGAGGGTATATTTCCCGTTCGTTTGTTCGATTTGAAAGTTGACCGCCAGATACCTGTAAATCGTTCAATTCAGAAATAAGTTCGATTTGGCAAAAGTTTCGCTTGAATGGAAAATATTTAACTTCGCGAGGCTTGCTCGTTTCGAGTAAATGTTGTTTGAATTATTTAATACATGTAGATGTATGGTGTTCAAATGATCAGATTTAATTTTGACATTATAAACGCGCTATATATGATTACCGTTATGCCGTTGTTATTTTAAAGATTGTTATCGACTGCAACACGGCAACAAACGACAGCGTCTTAATTCAAGGAGACACTATATAAACCTCAGTCAATGTTTTTGACAACGGTGACATCCCGCATTCCCGTTCGTTAGTTCGATTTGAAATATGACCGTTCCACCGCTAGATAAGTCAGCAAATATTACAATCGTGAAGTTCGATTTGGCAAAAGCTAGTATGATCGCCTTTATACGTGGTTTACATTCTACATTCTATTTATTTGATCATCCATGCTATAGAAAATTCCTAGCATCATTCTGCTGGCATGCCTAATCCTGAACACTTCTACAGGCAACTTCGTATCCACTGCTCCTGTGTGTCGGAGACTGGATCATTTATGTCAACATGTGAGTTACGAGTGTTATAGATAGGAAATAATTAAGGGTTAAATTTAGGTTAAGTTAGGTTTGGGTATTAGATTAACTAGTGACGACAGATGTTGAACATTTGTAATCCATTTAGGTTAGGGCAGTAGCAAATCAGGTCAATGTCATGTGAAATAAGAGCGTCGGTATGAAAAGTGTGCGTGTGTGTGTAAATCTTGTCTGTCTGTCTCTGAGAACATGCGAGTCGAGAGAGAGAAGGGAAATAAAGATAAACTTGTGAATTGTGAATTTGTGAAGTGTTGGGCGACCATGGAGCTCAGGCAATCCCCGACATAGTGGCACCTCCGACGGGATCATCTGTGATTTAGAGCTCTACCAAGAGCAAGAACCTGCGTGGAAACCTGTGAAACGATATGGAATTGGAAACTAAACTAGCCGAGTTGACTGGGAAAATCAAGGCGTTAAATTTTACCCTTGGAAAGTGCGACGACGCTATTACCGCGCGTAACAGAGAAGCGTTAACGAGACACGAGGCCTCTATAACGAAGAGGGTGGTAAGAGTGCATACCTTGAAAGAGGAGATCGAAGAATTGAAATTCGTCAAAGATGAGACAGAGGACGCAGTGCGACAATGGGCCGAGGATGTCGAAGCTAAAATGACCGAAGCAGACGCTAAAGCTGTGGCCATACGACATCTGTTAACTAAAATGGAGGAAGAGGCGAAAGCAGTTCAGCGCGCAGAGGTTGAACAAGCGAAGGATACGGCGGAAAACATGGAAAAGGAGAAACAGTTGGCCCTTGAGAAAGCCAAATATGAGCTGGAACAAGCGCACAAAGAAGAAGAGCGCAAACGAGAACTGAAACACCAAAACGAACTACTAAATCAGAAGCTACAATACGAGAAATCCGTGGGAGCTGTGCAAGAAACCAAACAGAAAAAGGTAACGAACACTAATTTGCCTAAATTAACAATAACAAAGTTTAGTGGTGATTATTCTGACTGGTTACCGTTTTGGAATGCATTCGAAGCAGAGCTAGAGTCCTCCGATCTAGCCCCTGTAACGAAATTCGGGTATCTTAAAGAATGGTTAGAGCCGAAAGTGAGAGCCGAAGTCGATGGGTTACCATTCACGACGGAAGGGTACCAAAGAGCCAAGAGTATACTCCGGAGCGAGTACGGAAAAACGAGCGAGATAATTAATGCGCATATTCAAAGCATAATGGCATTACCGGTCATAAATGGCTCACATCCTGCCAAAGTGCACGACTTTTACAAGACTCTATTGTTCAACGTGCAATCACTGGAGACTCTCGGTAAGCTCGAGCAAGTAAACGGGACGGCCAGAAGTGTGCTAGAGAAGCTAAAGGGCATCAAAGCAGACCTAGTTCGCGGCGAAGACGGTTGGCAAAACTGGGACTTTTCGCGTCTTATCGTCGCATTAAAAAAGTGGAAAGATATCAACCCAGTAGAGGACGGTGAATCCCCGAGAAAACCCCCTTCGTCAAAGAGCTTCGGGAAAACCAAGCCGTTTTATCACACCAAGGAAAGTGAACGTCATAAACGAGCATGCGTTTACTGCGAAGAAGCTGACCACATTTCTAAAGATTGCTCTCGTGTGACTACCTTGGACGAACGCAAGAAACTCCTGGCGCAGAAAAGGCTCTGTTTCAACTGTACTGGTAGCAAACATCGCGCATCAGAGTGCAAAAGCAACACCAACTGCCAGAAATGTAACCTCAAGCATCACACTTCTATTTGCAATAAGGAAGGGCATAATTTCCTCGGTACCGCAGCAGGGACGGGTGAAGGACCGCTAGTGTATCCAGTAGTGGTGGTGGACGTTGAAGGGTTAAAGTGTCGAGCGCTCTTGGACACTGGAGCAGGGAGCTCATATGCGTCAGCCGCGTTGCTTAACCGTCTTCCAAAGCGCAACCATCGAAATGAAGTACGACGCGTAGAGATGATGCTTGGTAGTGTGACCAAGGAAATGGAGATGTCAACGGTGAAGGTCGAAGCTCTCGATGGAAAATTCCAAATAAATGTGAATGTGACGAAGGTTGACAAGGGAGAACTGCTCATGCTTGACAATCCGAACTACCAGCAGCTGATAAACAATTACCAGCACCTCAAGGGAATCCAGATGGAGGACAACGACCATAAGCGAAAGCTTCCAGTCCATCTCATATTGGGAGCAAGCGACTACATGCGGATCAAAACAGGAGAGCGACCTCGCGTCGGTAAGACCGGATAGCCTGTGGCCGAAAAGACGAAGTTCGGGTGGACCATCATAGCCCAGGGAAAGGAGATTGACTACACCGCTTTGTTAATGGCGCAAACAAGTCAAACTGACTATGAGGAACTTTGTCGACTTGACATTCTGGGCCTTGCAGACTCACCTGAACATGATCAACGTGAAGTCTACACCGAGTTCCGTGAGCAGCTCGTGCGAAGTGAGCATGGTTGGTACGAGACTGGTCTTCCGTGGAAGGGAAACCACCCTCCTCTTCCGACAAATCGAAATGGGAGTTTGCGAAGACTCGGCAACCTGCAACGCAAGCTACAAAAAATCCGGGCTGATCGAAAGCTATGCACAAATCATCGAGAAGCAAAAGGCAGAGGGCATCGTGGAGATCGCTGACCAACAACCGCGTGGGGTGGAGTTCTACATACCACACAAGCCCGTTGTTAGAGAAGCTGCAGAGTCGACGAAGGTGAGGATCGTCTACGACGCATCTGCCCGGTCGCATCCAGACGCTCCAAGTCTTAACCAATGCCTGAACACGGGTCCACCTCTTCAGAACCGACTCTGGAATGTTCTCGTGAGAATGCGATTCCATCCAGTGTTAGTGGCGGGAGATTTGAAACAAGCATTTTTGCAAGTGCGAATTAAAGAGGCTGAGCGAGATGCACTCAGGTTTCATTGGAGGATAAATGAACACTCAGAACTTGAGACTTTGAGATTCACTCGAGCGCTGTTTGGTCTCGCACCTTCACCTTTCCTGCTTGGGGGTGTGATCGAGCATCATTTGGAGTCGTGGGAAAGCCGCATGCCAGACGTAGTGGGAGAGCTTCGCAAGAGCCTGTATGTGGATGATCTCATCAGTGGTAAGACGACGGTGAAGGAGGCGCTGCAATTAAAGCAAGGGGCAACCACGATCTTCAATGACGCCACGTTCACACTTCATAAGTGGCATTCCAATGCAGTTGATTTGGAAGAAGCGACAACGAATATGACCGCTGACCAAACATTTGCCAAGCAACAACTTGGAACGCCGAGTGGGGGAGATTGCAGCATTCTTGGTCTCTCTTGGACGAAAGGTGCCGACAAGATCAGCGTTGTAATTCCAACAGAGAAAGCGACGACGACCAAAAGAGGCATCATGGGCAAAAATATTGGTCATGAGCCTGCACGCCACAGCGGTATTGCCCAATCACATAATACATAAAACGCCAATTTTTTTACAAGAACTATATTACGAAGGTACAAATACCAGTGAATAAAACTTTACGAATTTATTATTTTTAAAAAGCCCAAATCATTAATAAATCAACATGATTCTAATGACATTTACTGATAAAAATTGGAAAGATAGGATATCGTCTGACCCTGCTTTCGGTTTGAGCTTTAAGCCTGCCAGCCTTCTGAATAACTGCCCTTATGGAGACGAAATATCGCAAACGTTCCAATATCTGACGATAAATTGTTATTCTGCAAACTAGATTTTAAAAAAAGCACAAATCATTCAGAAAAATAGGTATGATCCTCAGCCGATTCACCAAGGCTGAATCATATTTCCTTCCCACTAGACTCTGCTTTTAAGACATTAAAACCACAATACTGACAGAGAATAACGGGAAACCGCATTACGTATTGAAACACTTACTTGCGAACTCGAGGTCGCACGTTCAGACGAATTCCCTGCCTCTTTCTCCTCGAAATCCTGACGAAATAGGCCATGTTTATTTAGTATCAAAATAATCGCTAAGAATAGAGCTTTATCATCGTGCAAAGCGTTCTGGGATATACGCTACCGATTGTAATGAACAGCGGTTTTCTTCGCGCGTGAATTGAAATTTGCGCGCGAATTGAGATTGTTTACAACTCGCAGAAACGTATATTTTCATACTATAAATAATTTATGAGTGGTAACCTTTCACAGTACGACTTGGAAAAGTTCAAGGATGATATTGAGATAAATAAAAACCACTGCCTCAAATATGTAAACAGACAGAGCGTCAGCGAGGATGAAATTGTGTTCACAATACACATTTCCAATCTGTGTCTGAAGAGCTGGTATGATTTCGTAGACAGTGTCGATAATAAAACACATCATATTTGTTGGATTGACTTTCTTAACCTTTTATTGGCTCAGAAATATCCAGTTCTCATCAGAGAAGACTGTGAAAGAGTGGAGCATTTATTGAAAAAGTTGATTGGAAAAGTAAGAAAGGGTTTTTCTGGGAAGAATGGCAGTGGCTATCGCAAATATGGAACATCGACAAGAAAAATCGCTTTGCGGCATGGAGACATTAAATCTGCTTGTAATTTTGAGAACGAGATAAGCAACCTAAAGGCTGCAAAGGTAGATGTCGAGCTTGAAAATATTATGTTAAAGGCTAAATGTGAAGAACTCTATCAGTACTTACTACATGCTAACGAAGAAACCCTTACAGCAACTAATGAAGTCAAAGAGGTAAATTATGATCTTGACACTCTCAAGAATGAAAAGCAAGCCCTGATTGAATATGTTGAACAACTAGAGGAGCAGGATGAGTTCAGAAATACGGGAGACAAAATGAGCAATGTTCAATCCAGGCAACGACGACAGAAACTGCGAGAATTAAAGAATAACATTGAGAGATCTCTTTGGTTTGCTAAAACCTTTGGCTTGGAGCTTAATTCGGTTGCATTGGAGGATGAGAATGGCCAAACCTACAATATTGAATATGGTAAAGCCAGCAACAAGAAATCATTCAACGATCTTGATGACGACGAGAAAAGCAAAGTTCAAGAAATTGTATATCTCACTGACAAATTTTGTGTTGGAGATGCATGCTATCATGAGCTAACAATGACAGAGACAGGTGGTCTACTTCCCAGATCATACCTAATTAAACAGTGCAAGACCAACTTAAACCAATTGTGTAACATTACACCAACACCAGGGGAAGCTGAAGGTGCACAACTTGATTTTGAAAGTGAGTTAAAAATTGTCATAAAGAAAAAGGTAAGGAAGTCATAAACAATTAATAATTAATAAATTATATATTCATAATTAATTTTTGGAGTCGAGGGGGCGTTTATTCAAATTATTATGTGTTCTAGTTTGATGTAGAAGAACTTACGCATGGGAAACCACCCCTCAAAATTAAAGTTAGTGGAGATGGAGCAGTGATGACACGGCTCACAAGTTTCATCATTATGTCTTTTGCTATCTTGGATGATGATGATATTATGTCATCAAAAGGTCAGTATTAAATACAAATGTAATAATGGTAAAGATAAGCTTTGACTTATTTTAGCCTAGCCCTTTATACGCCACTGTTCGCAACTTGTTTAAGCTGTGCTATATCAGTTATCAGGGTGTACAAAGTAAAGAGTAAAATTATTAGCAAGCCTTTTCTAATCATTTTCAACAGGAAATCACACAATTGCTGTGGTAAAAGGCAAGGAGAATTATGACCTAATCCGCATTTCATTTTCTCACCTGTTTACTGCAATAAACAAAATTTGTAAAGAAGGAAAGGTCATTATTGATGGACATGATGTACCAGTGAAGATAGTTATGGGAGGAGATTATAAGGTACTTAGGCATGTAACTAATAAATTACTTACCATACTAGAAAGTACACCGGGAGAATAGATCTATATAAAATTTCCTCTCATAAGGTGGTTTACATTTTGATCTTTCAGTTTCTCCTACTGGTTCTTGGTATGAAGGGTGCAACTTCTAACTATGCATGTATTTGGTGCAAAATTCATAAAAGTGACAGGTACAGTAAGTCAGCATATAGATAAATTGAATTTAATGTACATAATAATGTACATATAGTAATGTTATTGGAACCAATAACCACATGGGGTCATAATTAATGTCCTTATAACCAGGGGGCTTATAATTGGAAGGACATTTACATTAGTAGACTTGTCGGCTTATAACCGGTAGGGATGCACTGGAACTTGGTTCTGGCCCGTTAGTTCTGTCCGGAACTCCAATTTTTCTAAGTTCCTGTTCCGGCCAGAACTTTTTAATTTCGTTTCAGTGCATCCCTAATAACTGGAGGTTTATAACCGGGAGTTTACGCCATATTGTCAGTAGCGGTATATAAAAATGTTTAATGTCTTTCTGAATAACTTTAAATCTGACATGACAATTTTCCTTAAAGTACTAAATTCAAATCATTACAGGCATGATATGACCAAAGCTCAGGATTATTACTGGGGGGAGGATATTGCCAGAAGCTTGAGTGACATAAAAGAATGTGCAAGGAAAAGATCATTCTGCTGTGACCACAAACCCTTGCTAGAGATACCATTGGACAGCATAGTTTTGGATGAACTACATCTTATGCTGAGAGTGACAGGTACTCACTTAACTTTAAATAGAATAGAAACTATTATAGCTTTTGTGCATTGCATTACTTTGGTCAATAAAATGTATGGACAATCATTTCATACATTTAACTTACACTTTTATTCACTTCATATTAGATGTATTGACCAATAACCTGGTAAATGAAGCCCTAGAATGGGACCATGAAGATAACCTAAATAAGCGTCCAAGTGAAAGGACAACTACTCACGTTGAAGCTCTCAAATCTGCAATAAACAGCTGTGGTGTAACTTTTAACATTTGGGAGAAGATGGATGCAGATGGAAAGTCAAGTGGCATACATGATTGCACTAGTCTGATGGGAGCCGACAAAAAAAACTATTAGCAAGCTTGTCAATCAAGTTAACTGACGTAATGCGACCGGAATCTAGTGACACATTGAAAATAATTTGGAAGGTACAGGAAGGGTTTTCATTCTGTATGGTCGTGCTCACGAGCACGCACGTGCTGTGTGTGACTGAACAGACCAAATTGATGTAGAAAGGTGAAGATTCATCTTTGTTTTTACCACCCATAAATTTTTCTAATAGGATTTTCATAATCTCTACAAAATGTTGGTCAAGAGTAACCCAAATCAGGAAGACATTGCAGCTTACTTTCAAGAGGTGAGATGTTTCTAGAACAAAGTTTTGACGACACTGAAATATACAATACTTTTTATGTAATTTTAACCTTCTGATATTAAAGGCCACAAGCTGGATTGAACTGTTCAAATCCCTCGGTGGAATAAGGGAAGGTTATCGAGCTGCCAATATTACCCCTTACATGCATGCGATGGTGTACCATGTGCCCCACTTTATGCAGAAACATGCTGGAGTAAAAAGGTTTACTGGTCAAGGTAACTAATTCAAATCAAGCAAATTAGATTAATGCTAAAAACAAGTGCTGCACTTTCTAACAAACAAAAAATATTTAAACTGATATAGGGGTTGAGAAAAACAATGATGATTGCCGAAGAATACACCTAAGCAAATCCAACAAATGGGATGCAGCAAAAGATGTACTCCTGGTTAGCAAAAGGCTCGAAATACTAGATTCGTATGATCGAAAACCGAGAGGGTACTGCAAGAGGAATGCTGAATACTGGGATAGTGGTATAAAAGAAAAACGAGCAATACAGAGATCTTTATTGGCCTCTGCGCATAGCGAAAACGTTACTCCAGAAGATCACAATAATGTGAACAATATGTCGGCTACTGAATTAAAAGAAGCCCTGAAAGAACTTGGTGTAAAAACACGTGTCCGCAATGTAAAGCGTCTACAAGAGTTATATAGAGATGCCATTGATGATCACAGTCAATGATAATCAAAGTTTGCATATATGGCAATATATATATATATATTATTATCTAAGACATGGGTGAATTATGGGTAAAAGCAGACAAACATCGATACTGACGTCATCTCGACGGAGCGCTATTGAACAGTTATGGACTTGTCAATGACTCAATAGGGTTTCCATGTTGCAGGCCCTTTTGGTAATTGTAATTGATAATTTTTCCATAGGCATTCGTGGAGCTGGCACCAGCTTGTTTTTCTGAGAAATATAATGCGCCGGTGTCCAACTTAAGACTGGTTTTACTTTCATAGGGAAACAAATTGCTCTGCCTTCTCCGTGAATATCCAAAAAATACCACCAATGGTTGGGAAGGAAGTTAAACAAGTCAAAATCATTTTTCTCATAAAGTTTGTGTCCTTGATGTTCACATGACCTTCCCTTGTTATAGCTTACATATCTCCAAACATCTAAATCAACTGAAGCATAAAATGTAGCAAGGGAAGTTCCTTTGAGGTATGATATAATGGCGGTATAGAAGTTACGGCATGCCACTTGCATCCTCTCATCGCATGGGTGTGGTGGTTTGTCATAACCCCTATAAATGGAAATATTGTTAATAATGATGCATTTGAACATTTAAATAAATATTACAGGAAAAGACAAAATATCATAATCAATTGCACAAGGCTACAATCTAATTTTCAAATAACTATTTCTAGATCAATTCACATGCTTGAAAGAAAGAAATGACAAATAGCCCTCACTGGCCCCTGCAACTTCATGTGATGAGAATGTTGTTGAAATAAAATAACCATAGATAGTATTGATACATAAAGGAACGAGTTTTCGAACACTTGTAAGAACGAGACAAACTCTGTGTGGGCTGAGCCTGTGTTTTTTCACAGGACAAATTAATAGCACTGGTTCTTAATTGGCATTATTAAAGCAGCGCTCACCTGATTAGTTCTGGAGACAGATGCGAAGATGGCTCCCAAGAACAGCTTTCCATAGGCCAATCCTTCCACATTACAAGGTATTCCTCATCCTGAACAGACAAATAAATAAATAGTTGATCGGGCAACCGCAAAATATGCTTGAACGCCTTTAAACTAAAGGGGTAAAAACATTCATACTTACATTCCGAACGTTTCTCCTGCTGATTATTCTCTCAACAACGAACTTCGTTCGGTAAGTCCTTCGCCTTTGTGGTTTCGTCTCATAAAGCACGACCGACGAAAAGTTGTCGAGTTGGTTGTAGTCAACACCCCTACTGGGCTTTCGTAATCTTCGCTGGTGACTCTCACGTGCGGCTAAATCGAGAGGGCCAGTGGCCGCCATATTGAAATCTTACCGTATATAAAGGTCAAAACTCGTACAGGGTTATCCCGCATGTTATGTTATGCACTATATACAATTATACGCATCTTTACTCCCTGTTTCTGTGTTTTATTCATACTTTTAATGAGGTTTACACTGCATGTCCAGCGCGTGTTGCAATATGATACGCATTATAGCCCGTCCCCACAGTTTTCTACATTTACATATACAGGACATCATCCTGCTCCAAAGCCAAAAACCAACAGATAATTAATATCAGAAATAATCGTGACAATTAAATATTTATTAACTTGTAAATAATAATATATTTAGTAAACTATTTTGTCAATATTCGCCTGAAAATGAGTTATTTAAGTTGCATTTGTAAAAGAATAAAATTCTTTCCACGATTTTTAAGGTATAAATACAATAAAAATGATTAAAGATGGACAAAATTCGTATATTTCAAACAATCATTCTCGTCCCCAGACTCTGGCCGCCATATTGAATTAATGGTGGACGGAGAGTCTGGGGACGAGAATGATTGTTTGAAATATACGAATTTTGTCCGTCTTTAATAATTTTTATTGTATTTATACCTTAAAAATCGTGGAAAGACTCGAAAGAATTTTGTTCTTTGACAAATGCAACTTAAATAACTCATTTTCAGGCGAATATTGACAAAATAGTTTACTAAATATATTATTATTTACAAGTTAATAAATATTTAATTGTCACGATTATTTCCGATATTAATTATATGTTGGTTTTTGGCTTTGGAGCAGGATGATGTCCTGTATATGTAAATGTAAAAAACTGTGGGGAAAGGCTATAATGCGTATCACTATCATATTGCAACACGCGCTGGACATGCTCACATGCAGTGTAAACCTCATTAAAAGTATGAATAAAACACAGAAACAGGGAGTAAAGATGCGTATAATTGTATATAGTGCATAACATAACATGCGGGATAACCCTGTACGAGTTTCGACCGATTTCAATATGGCGGCCACTGGCCGGCCAGGGTGCCAACTCTCGATTTAGCCGCACGTGTGACTCTCCTGGAGCGCCATTTTGGAAAATGCCGTTTGGGCTTAGTACTTCAAGTACCCTAAACATTATGTATCAGAAACCGCTGCACAATTGGTGGGCGCAGAAACAACGCCATGACCGGGATTTCTGGCCATGTTTGCGAAAACTGGCTAAAATCTACGACCCCCTTGGACTTGCATCTCCACTAGCATTGCAAGGGAAATTCGTGTATCGAGAGGCGTGTGAGACGAAGTTGGCGTGGGATGCTCCATTGGCAAGCGAGTTGGTAAACAGGTGGTTTAAATGGGAACAGAGGCTACCCAACAAAGTGACTGCACCACGGACTTTGGCCAAGTTCCAAGAAAACATCGAGTCCATAGAACTCCACGCCTTTGGCGACGCCATGCCAGTGCTAAGGGTGTGTCGAGTGCTGTTTATGCAATCGTCAGACAACCCTCCGGGGTGACTCAAGGTCTTGTGGCAGCAAAGGCAAGATTGGCGAAACAAGGATTGACAATCCCTCGTCTCGAGCTCGTGTCGGCGCACATGGCGGCTAACCTCGTTTCTAACGTGCAAAAGGCCTTGGAAGGATTCCCAGTAACGAGTTTGTATGGTTGGTTGGATAGTACCGTCGCCCTCCATTGGATCAGAGGCGGAGGTGAACACAAACAGTTTGTCGAGAATCGGGTTCGAAAAATACAATCCAATCCAAATGTCCAGTGGCGCCACGTGCCTACGCAAGAGAATCCTGCCGACCTTGGTAGCAGAGGGGGTGAAGTCAAAGACAACAAGCTTTGGTGGGACGGACCAGAATGGCTAGCTGAGCAAGAGAACTGGCCACCAGTTCTAGCAACGAAAGCTTCCAAAGAGAGTAATGCAGAAGCCAAAATTATTCGGGAGCTCTTTGCCTCAACCGTCGAAATTCCAGACAGTTTCGACAACATCCTGGCGAAGTTTGGGCTGAGCAAAGCCTTGAGAGTTTGTGCATGGGTCATGAGATATGGGTTCAACTCTCGCTACCCAAATCAACGTGTGAAAGGGCCGCTGACAACAGAAGAGATCGAGCAACAACGCCTCTTCTGGATAAAACGAGCGCAAGAAAACTGTGACATAGAAGAAGACCGGTTGCGACTGAACCTGCAAGTGAACCAACAGGACGTCTTGGAGTGCCGAGGGCGTATTCAAGGCCAGTACCCGGTATACCTACCCGACACCCACCCATACACAGCGAAACTGGTGGAAGATGCTCATCGACGAACCCTCCATGGGGGAGTAGGGATGACGATGGCACGCGTGAGGGAGATCTATTGGGTCCCAAGGCTGCGACAGCTAACCCGTAAAGTCGTCAAGCGTTGTTTTGGATGCCGTCGTTTCCAAGCGAAAGCTGTGGCACAACCACCACCAGGCCTACTTGTCGTCCCTTCCAAGTGGTGGGCGTGGACTTTGCTGGGCCCATAAAGTACCTGAAGAAACCCAAGCAAGAAGCAAAATCGTACATAGTGTTGTATGCATGTAGTCTGACAAGAGCTGTCTACCTGGAGCTGCTGCATTCTTTAAACACTCAAGAATTCCTGCAGAGCTTCAAGCGGCTCATCGCCAGAAGAGGACGACCGAACAAAGTCTACTCAGATAACGGGAAAACGTTTGTGGCTGCCGCGAAGTGGGTAAAAACAGCACAAAGCGACGAGAAATTCAACGAATTCCTAGCAGCAAACAGCATTCGTTGGCAGTTCAATCTGAGCCGCGCCCCATGGTGGGGCGGACAGTTCGAGCGCCTCATTGGCCTGGTTAAGAGAGCTTTGTACAAAACCATTGGAAATGGTTACCTCAAGTGGAGCGAGCTAGAGGAGATTATCCTTGATATTGAGATGGCTTTGAATTGCAGGCCCCTTAGCTATCTTGAGAACGATGTCCAAATGCCAACTTTAACACCCAACTCAATGCTATTTGTTGGGTCGACATACGCGCCAGAGCTACAAGCACATCATCACGAAGAAGTGGATGTACGAAAGCGTGCGAGACACCTTCAAAAGTGTAAAGATGCCATGTGGCGCAGATGGTCGAACGAGTACGTAACTAGTGGCCTACGAGAACGTCACAACCCCACGAGAAGAAGTCATTTACCGTTGCGAAGGGTTACGTCGTGATCATCCGATCTTCCTGGAACCTTCCTGGAACGAGCAGTGAATCATCTCTACCCACTGGAGTTGTCCTGCGACAAGGCAGAGTCGAAGCCAGAGTCTGAGCAGTTAAACCCAGATGCGACATCTTTCAGACCCGCTCGAGATGCCGCAATTGCAGCACGTCATCGCATTCAAGATGTCGCTGAACTAGAACTCTGAACATGAACATCAAGGGAACTATATATTGTTTATTAATTGGTTTGTTACTATACATTGTGTGAATTTTGATAATATTAATTATTTAGTCGGTTCAGTCTCCTAAGGAAAAACATATGTGTCGGAGACTGGATCATTTATGTCAACATGTGAGTTACGAGTGTTATAGATAGGAAATAATTAAGGGTTAAATTTAGGTTAAGTTAGGTTTGGGTATTAGATTAACTAGTGACGACAGATGTTGAACATTTGTAATCCATTTAGGTTAGGGCAGTAGCAAATCAGGTCAATGTCATGTGAAATAAGAGCGTCGGTATGAAAAGTGTGCGTGTGTGTGTAAATCTTGTCTGTCTGTCTCTGAGAACATGCGAGTCGAGAGAGAGAAGGGAAATAAAGATAAACTTGTGAATTGTGAATTTGTGAAGTGTTGGGCGACCAGGGAGGCAATCCCCGACATGTGTTAGTCCCGAGGCAGCATTTTCCTAGCTAGTACTAATGCCATAATTTATTCCAAATTCCAAAACGGTAATTTATTAAAAAAGGGGAAAGATTTTATTTTGATTTAGTTTTAGCTGTAAAGCACAGTAACCCATAACATGCAAGATTAGAATGCGTTCTCCTTCGTCGAACGCAATAATGAGTTAAAACAGAAGTTAATTGACAGTTAAAAATTAAACAATCATCGTTGTACAAAGTCATGACTCGAATTCAATCCTTTTAAATTTGTTAATAATATACCTATCCAAACGTTCTCACACAACCTTAAATTGTTATGTTCTTGGTCGATCAAAGTTAACTTCAGATTCTTATGGCAAGCGTTATGTATATGTCTATAAAATGTGTTGCTATGCTGCAAGTTCTCTTATTATGTTTAATATGAGATTTATAATTGGCAAGACGCGCGTCTTAAAATTCGAGGTTGATCCAATAAGTAAACCACATTCGTAGACTTGCAACTAATGATTTACGGATGGTGAATGTCCGACCAGTTACAGCTGAACGAATTGATGTATACAGGCATTTAAAAACTCTTCACAGCAATCACATCGCTTTGCTGTGCACTTAAAGCAACCTTTCGTTTCCCTCTGGGTATTCTTGTATGCATTCGATGGTGCCAGAAGTTCTTCCAAATAGCGTAGAGTCTGGCTGCTATTAATAGCTCAAAAAGTGGACAAACAAACCAAATTTGACTCACAAATGATTGCAAACAAGACGCCCGCTAGGCGTTAACTCGGGCTACTTGAGGTTGTGGCTTGTTGAAAGACATTGTAGGCAAATTCAATATACACAAATCTATAGTTGTAGGTACAATGGTACATGTAATGATACAGCTGTCAGTGCAGGGGTGGTTAAATTTTCCATCATTGCAAACCCATAACGTATTGTTGGCCAACGGCTTTGATTATATGAAGGTGAGTTGGCTCAGTATCCAAGCTGGCTTACTGAGAAGTCTGCCCCACCAAATGAACCATCCTGTTTGCTGACCTAATCCAGTTCTAGTCAACAGGGTCAACCTGGCAAGCAAGCCCGGCCAGTCCCGCAAACAGGTTCAGTTTGAGCAAGTATTAAATCAGTTATATTGTTCTCAGTACTTGTCACTGGAAACCCCTACGGCACCCAAGGAAAACCCGAAGGTGACTTGTAGGTGGGGTTTAGGATGTTATTTTCCCCTATACTGTAGGTGGGGCATTTTCTTAGATTTGTTTCTTGATAAGTCTAATCTCTCATACTTACCTGGGGTTTCCTGTGACAAGTGCATTTAAATCAAACCATTTAGCTGGCAGTAGCAAGACATCATAAGCAAAACAGCTTAAAGAAATATAATTCAAAATCTTTATTTCTTTGTGAAGTCAACATTTTGAGCCAGTGAACATATTCATAAATTTAGCACATTTATTATTGGGCCAGCTCGCTTCATGTAATATCAAAAATGTATCTGGCTGTACAGACCAAGTAACAGTTGGCAAATGGTGTGCTTGTTAGCAAGTCGCCAATGTGGGCTAGCCTGCCTATGTACTGTAATATCAGGACTATTATTACTATCTCGATTAGAGAGCGAGCTTGCCTCCTGCATGTACAGCTTGCCTTCATATACAGCTATAGTAATCATGAAACTAGCCAAAAATCAGTATGAAAAGTTTGTATCTGTCTGTGCAGACCAAGTAACTGTTGTAACAATGGAAAGTACATGGCAACAGGCTGTCATTGGTAAACCAGCAAATAACAAACTCTTTACTCTTTGATCTTGATAGTTGGTATGGGTGTCAGAGAGTTGATCGATACAGACTTATTGATAACCAGCACATTTTGGAGGCCCATTTAAGCTTACACATATCAAGTGAAACAGGTTTATTCGAGATCAAAAGTGGACACTTTTGAAAGGTTGCTCTAAAATCTCTAAATAATTATAATGTCGAAGGTTTATATATTGTGTATGAAACAATAAACTGTTGATTAGCATCGACTTTATTTTGTATATAGACATATAAACAATAAACAATGCAGGCAACAAAGCTTATAAAACATATTACAGTTACCTCAGAACAGTTAACATATTTTCACACAGCATTCATACGTTAGAGTTTCATATTAAATTGTTAAACATAGACCACCAAGGCACCAACCGTGTCGAAATCGCTCGTTATCTTTTAGTGTAGCCGTAGGTCTTCGGCGATCGGCGTGTGCGATTGTAAGCATCGTGAGATCAAGATACTGCCAGCCACATCAAATATTTTCAGTGAAGAACACTCGAGGAAAGGTAACCAGATGAATATTAAAAATATGACAATGGCGCATAAATATACGCAGTGGTTCAGATCGATCTCGTACCCAGACGGTCAGACCCAAGTGGGATGATTAATAAACAGAGCCCTTTTTAAGACTCGTGCTCTCCCCCCACAGGGGGAGGCCCGAGTAATGAGCTATTTCTTTTGTTATGGCAGCAAGAATTATGGGTAAAAGCGGACAAACATCGTTACTGACGTCATCTCGACGGAGCGCTATTGGCGCTGCGCTTATATGCCACTCGAATCGACGACTCAGGAAGTATTAGCTTAGCACGTTCACCACCTCTATAATTACTTGGGCTACCCCCTGTGGGGGGGGGGGGGGGGTAGCACCAAGTAGAAATTTGTGATAAGATTGATAAGGAATGTGGCTGGCAAGTATATTAATAATAAACATGCTCACACTACTTACAATCGCAGACACCTATAGCGGTAGACCTACACTAAAAGTAAAAGATGAGCGATTTCGAAACAGGTTGTTCCGCTGTCTCCATTATTATCGTACGCTGATGTGTACTCGATCAAATCTATGTTTACATGTTTTATTGAATCGATCAAACTGTTTAAATGTGCTACTGAATTGTACTGAAATATGTTGCTCAATTGCTGTAAATGGAAGAATGAAGAACATTGATGAAGTGATAAATGAAGTGACAGGCACTATAAAACATGCTGATGCTGTTGTGATATTACCCGACGCGGCAATGTTATTTTTTCTAATATCTGTTCGATTGAAGGTCTTCGTGTGTCAAAATTTATATAAAAAACAACGGCAAGGTATACGAAACATATCTGTTACGAAATTACATCGGTTTAATGGACATAAAAGCATTAAATCATCGGGTAAACAACGAATAGATCTTGAAGCCATGTCCTTTGATTTTAGAGACGAGTCTCGCTTTAATCGCGGCTAATACGCATTTTCTCATATAACATCTGATCTTCACATTTTAAGTAGACGAAACCTACAGCGTTCGATTCGCCAGATTCAAGTGATCATTTCGATATAGAATTTATTTAAATCGGACAAAAACACAATATTTCATGATTAATATTACAGAATTTCACGGGATAAATGTCAACACAGTATAATATGTTTGTCCTTGGCTGTTCTTTCCGTCTTCATGATTGATCTCTCATCTGTGTTTCTCTCATCTTGGAGAGAATCTTTGCAATGGTTTGCAGGTTTACAGGTCTTGGTAAACTTTTCCAACAACGATTCATTGGCAATAAAACGAAAGTCCGAACTCGCTTCATCTTGCCCCCAAATCAGTAGCCCAAGTGAACGCCTGAGGCGTCTTGTTGATCAATGTTTACGAAGAATCTTTCCAATATCCGGTGCAAGCGGGTTAAATGTAGTTACAAAAATACATGGATGTCCAGTTTGTTGTTTCTTCTTGATGTCCAGGTTGTTTTTTCTTTTTAAAAGCACGAAAAAACAAACTGGACATCCCCATGTATTTTTGTAACTACATTTAACCCTTGCGCCGGATATTGGAAACATTCTTCGTAAACATCGATCAATTATAGTGAATCGTCGATTCGAGTGGCCCTAAGCGCAGCGCCAATTTGAAAGAACTTCTGGCACCATCGAATGCATACAAGAATACCCAGAGGGAAATAAAAGGTTGCTTTAAGTGCACAGCAAAGCGATGTGATTGCTGTAAAGAGTTTTTAAATGCCTGTACATCAATTCGTTCAGCTGTAACTGGTCGGACATTCACCATCCGGAAATGCTGAATGTGTAGTTTGCGGGTTACAGGGTTTGGACAACTTCGAATTTTAAGATGCGTCTTGCCAATTATAAATCTCATATTAAACATAATAAGAGAACTTGCAGCATAGCAACACATTTTATAGACATACATAACGCTTGCCATAAGAATCTGAAGTTCACTTTGATCGACCAAGAAGTAGAACATAACAATTTAAGGTTGTGTGAGAACGTTTGGATAGGTATATTATTAACAAATTTAAAAGGATTGAATTCGAGTCATGACTTTGTACAACAATGATTGTTTTAACTGTCAATTAACTTCTGTTTTAACTCATTAGTATTCTTAGTATTTAATTACAGTACCATATTATAACATACTATATACTAGGAGTAATCAAAGATTATATGTACCACCAAATGGTGAACGAAGATTTGTTTACAAACATAAAATTATGCTGTAACGAATCATGAAAATAAATATAGCTAATAAATACACTACAGCGTCTTAATTGATGGAGACACTGCAACCTCAATTGACATTAGAAGGGTATATTTCTCGTTCGTTTGTTCGATTTGAAATATGACCGCTTGACCGCCAGATACCTGTAAATCGTTCAATTCAGAAATATTACAAACGAGAAGTTCGATTTGGCAAAATTGTCGCTTGAATGTAAATTTATAACTTCGCGAGGCTTGCTCGTTTCGTGTAAATGTGGTGACATATCCCGCATTCCCGTTCGTTAGTTCGATTTGAAATATGACCGCTCGACCGCTAGATAAGTCAGCAAATATTACAAACGTGAAGTTTTATTTGACAAAAGTACCACTTCGCGTGGCTTGCTCGTTTCGAGTAAATGTTGTTCGAATTAGATGTATGGCGTTCAAATGGTAATATTCAATTTTGACATTATAAACGCGCCATATGATTACCGTAGTTTAAGGCTTATGATCGCTTTATACGTGGTTTATATTCAACATTCTATTTATTTCATCCTCCAATCTCCATGCTTGCCTAATCCCATATCACACTGCTCCTGTGTTAGTCCTCCCAAACGGTAATTTATTCAAAAAGGGTAAAGATTTCTTGATTTCTTTATAGTTTGTGAAGCACAGGTAACCCGTAACATGCAATATTAGAATGCGTTCTCCTCGTCGAACGCAATTAGAATCATTATTAGGTTATTTTATTGTTGACCTGAGGAAGGCTGTGACATGCAGCCGAAAATTTGTCAATAAAGTTTCAATATATATATATATATATATATATATATATATATATAGTAAAACAAAATAAGGTACAAACTCGAGTTACTTCATTAAAACTTTAATTCACTACAAATCTGTTTCGTATATGGCAAGCAGAGCCTACCACACTCATCAGGTGAATATTGCAACTGATTTTAAATGCTTAGGAAATTTGAATTAGGATTAATCTATAAAACGGATGGCTCATATTACGATGTTATATACAATTCGGTATAGTATCTATTAGTTATTATTGGTTACTTAATAAATGTTTCTTTCGGTGCCTACAACTGCTTATAAGTTCATTTCTGCGATTAAGCGAGCTTAAATCCGGATAGCGAATTATGATGAATTTTTCATGCAAACACAGATTACATTTTTTGGTCACATTGGAGTAGGGTTTACATTGTTTTAATATTGTCCACTTGATGGTGTAGTGGACGTCTGCTTTTTTCAATGACCAGATATATTTACTCAGTTCGGTAGCGGATTTATATTTTATATTTCTAAACGAACTGGTATGGTTTAAGTATCTGGTTTTGAAGGGAGTTTCAGTTAGTCCAACGTATGTCTCTGGTTTCATGTTGTCCTGCCTGGTGACCGTGGCTTGGTAGACTACCCTTCTGATTGGCACTTTCCGTCGAGTGGGCAGGTGCTATTTTAGCGACAATTACATTTACTGGTAGTGGTTGGGTTTGGATTGGATTTTTTCTTAAGTATGGATTTATTGTGAGATGAGATTATGCTCTTCATGTTTGGCATGCAGCTATAACTCAACTTCAAAGTATTCCGGTTAAATATCTTATGTAGTGGGTGGCCCTTTGGGAAGCATTCGTCAACCATTTGTAGGAATACGCGGCCGATGTTGGTGGTTACGTTGGCGCTATATAGGGCGGGTTAAACCATATAACATTCCTGCTTCGTGATCGGGTTGTATTCGGCGTTTTAGGGTTGAAATTCAGGTTGTATTCATAGCCACTCTTTCTAAGTGCCTCTTGGTATGGAGGAATGGCCGTCTCAAACTCTTGTTTGTCAGAAGAGATGTTGGATAGCCGTCTGTTGATCGCTTCAGGTATTGTGCGGAGTATATGGCTGGCGGGTGCCGGGTGGTTGCTGTGGCTGTTAATATATTGTGGAATGTTTACGGGTTTATTAAACGGTTTGAACTTTCCGGTTCGAAGGTCAAGTGTGATGTCTAGGTAGTCGACGCACTTCTTGTTCGCTTCTATAGTGGTCGTTAAATATTTTGCAAATATCTTTCTTGATATTCTCTACAACTCTTGGTGGTTCGTTGAAGGCGGCTAGTCCGTCGTCTCGGTAAAGGCCGATGCTGTTGCCGTACTTCGGAGATAGCTTTGATAATAGGAACTAAGAGCCTACCAGTTCGCATGTTTCAGCTCCATCAAAACTACCCATGATCACATCGAAGAGGGAGTTGGATTGAGATTTCTTACACCACGCGACGCCTTCGTTGACGAGGAGAGATTTCTTAGCTTGGATGATGGTGTGTTTTTCTTGGTCAGTTCTTCAAAACCAGATACTTAAACCATACCAGTTCGTTTAGACAGTAAGACTTCACCGTTTGCAAGGTCGCTTTTGATTGGCTAGCCTTCAACATTGGTGGTCCCGGTGGTCAACCAATAACAACCGACGTTTGCCTTGACCCAATATTAATAACGTCTCAGGTTTAATGTTTATATTAGCAGCTATTTTAAGAATCGCGTCGCGAGTTCAGGTTCAATATGTATACAAGCAGCATCTCCTGGTGTATGGATATACACCCAGGAGGAAAATAGGATCCAAAAAATCGGATCGTGTCAACGGGCCTTATAATATCACCCAATTTATACCGCGTGTTTATTTTAGAATTGGGCAATTCGAAATCATACAAATCCGACTTAATATATAATTGGGTATAGTATTAAGACCTAAGTATATCAGCCTTTAAAATTTATAAGCTTACAGTATACACATCAACCAATATGATAATAGTGTAGTAAGACCTAAGTATTTGTATCGCGTGCAAGTCTCTGAAACGGAAACGTACAAACGAAGGCATAATCACGCGCGCGGTCATTGCATGCTAATGGCCTTGATAATTGGTTTAATTTAGTCTAGATCGGTATAGTCATGACCATGGTAAATGGCAACAACTGTACAAGAACTGTTTTAAAATTTATAAGCTACACACATCAACCAATATGGTATTAACCAACAGAACTATCTCTTGTTACCATTCACCATAGTCAGTGCGTTTTATAATCGTTAACCTATCGTTGTTTCTTTTTAATTAAGACGCGGTACGTTAAAGAGCTAACTAGATGTCAACCTCACTGAGGATTCACGAGTGACGGATGCAGATAAAAGAAAGATTAAAAGCACTGTACCAGCAGACTTCGTGTCGTCAGAAGTATGTTTGTCTAACGATTCCATTATGGACCGCAAACCAAAGCAGATGTGAAGATAGTGAAGGAGACCGAAAGACTGTCAAGCCTCCAGGCGTGGCCAAACACTTTCGACATATCATCATTTAAACAACCAAGCTATAGCTACTAAAATATTTTACCTTTGAAGTTATATCTTGTCTAAAAGTTATTTAATGCTGGGCACTTCTTTTCATTTTCAAACTACGTTTCCCGCCTGCATGGTATATCCGTTGGAACAATATTAAATTGAACATGCATGTTGATAATTTTTGAGCACGCGTTCAACAATGTTTGTAGTGTTGAATGCAATATCGAAGCAGGACATGAATACAGCGCTGTTAATAAAAGCCGTACTGCATGCATAAATAGACACATTGTTAGTCTTTGTGGTTGATGATTAGATATATTTGGCTTTGCCTTTCTTGTACAATATTAAAGTGCATTGAAATTTAAACGTGTGTACAAAATTTATGTTTCTTTAAATGGAACTAAATAGAATGATCAACGTCTGTATGTGAAATCTGAAATTGCTTAAATCTTTATAATGGTGAAAAAATATTTTGGCACATTATAATCCTTCCGGGTGTTTATCGGTTCGACGTCACGGAAAGGTGTTGCAGATTCTGGTCACATACAACGCATGCATTACCAGGCCACACACCATGAGCTGAAAAAGTTAGTCTAAAAACACACACGAGAATATATAACTCGATATAACTCGGTACATGGTGTATTGAATATATTGTAAACTTTACTGACTTTGTTTTTTACATTTGCCTATATTGGGTCGGATGTCTCATCTCTACTGCTTGTTCATTTTGAAATATAATCTATAGAGAGTAAAGAATATCTACTACGTATATAGTATAGTTACAATCGGTGGATTCTATGTACCAGGAACTCTTTATGATGCATGGCTAACATACGCAATAATTTCAATGGATGCCGGTGTAAATTCGTGGTAAATCAAAACGTATTGTTGTTATATATCAAGTTTCTTTCAGTGACAGTGTGGAGATATTAAGTTCGTTAGTTTTTGCAATCATTTATCATTTTGCGTGTTTTAACTTTAAATTAAAACTTTAAATATATAATAGTAAAAAATACGAAACGTATATTGTACATATTACATATTACATATGGGACAATTAAGATTGGATGATATGTATGATTGTTAATCTCTAGACCAAGACACCGGTTAATTGTCATTGTTTTTCATATCGGAACTATCAGTTTAACAAAATGTTTTTGGCAGCGAAGCACTTGGAAATAGAACGACAAGTTAAATAAAGGAAATTTGGCCTTATCGTTATCTTATTCATCATTAGATCGCAGCCAGTATCAATAATTATGTTATCTATACAGTAGATTCATTACGTTTTCGTACCTATAAACTAAAAAACTACTGGTAATGAAATCAACCGATATTAAAAAGTTCGAGAGAGACAGAGAGAGAATAGAGAAAGAGCGATTGGCCATTTGGGGATTTGTGTAGCACTTATCGCGGACAAGGATATCTCCAGTTCGCTGTTGCAACAATAGGGACCTTAAGCTCTACGACGGCAACCTAGGACGGCGACGGCAGTGAAAGCAATATAAATTTTAGTATTTGAATGAAACCACGGTCGATTGACTAGCGTATTTAACACTCAAAGTTTGTTTTATGATCTCCAAAACGCTTCAATATTTCTAAAACGATTGTAGTGTCTGTGTTTATTAGTCAGTCTCAAGGAACAGTTCTCATCTCTCTGCGAGTTACCGTCGTCCTAAAGACGTCAAAATGTTCTTAGTGGCGTTGTAAACAGAACGAGGACGGCGTTGAAATTACTCTTGGGAATAAAAATTATTCATTCTTTTTGTTTCGCATAAAGATTATTTTGTTTGAACAACGTCGCCGTCCTAGGTTGCCGTCGTAGAGCTTAAGGTCCCTAATGAGTCAGCGTGGCCGTGGTTATTGCCCAGGTTGCAATGCCGAAATTTCAACCGTTGTAAGCCGCCAAACTGTGCTATGTGTGGATATCAGTGCGTTAGGGGGACCTTCGAGCCAGCTAGTAACAGAGACGATCGTTGTTTCGTAACTACAGATGGAACCATGTGGTTCTGTAGTATCGAGGCATGTAAGATCAAGGGCGCAACGAGGGGAGGTCGGGGGGGGGGGCGACCGACCCCCCTTTTGGAGGCACGAGGGAAAATTTTGGAGGTCAAAAGTTACTTTTACAGCACTATTTTGATTTTTTTAACTTGAATTATATAAAGCTCCAAATTTATAAAATTTGCAAAAGGGTTTGTCACGATCTTGTTACGTTGTTCACGATCTTGTTTCAATTTCTCCGCCGATGTGGCCGAGGGCTCGGGACTGACAAATTTCCGTGCGCGACCGGAAGGCTCTGGGAACAAGATTGCTGCACGGCCATCTTGTTTTATACGAATTTTTCGAGCACGATGCCACGATTCGATATTTCGCTAGATTGGGTGGAATACTTGAGGTTAATATGGATAAAAGAAAACTGTGCCCACCTAATTTACACTTCCAAATTACCAAACGTTTTCTCAAACAATATTAAAATGCAAGTCTAATCTCATTTGGACCAAATGTTTCTTAAAAATAAGACTTTCGTTTTTGCTCAAAAGTGTCCTCAAAATGCAGGAAATGCCGTTTTAGAGACCCAAATTTCAAAAATTCGTTCGTCATTCATCATATAACGTGTTCTGCGTTAGTGCTGAACTTCTGGCAGTAATTGTTAGTTTATCGACTGTTATAATGTCAACTTTTTGTGTTCATATTTAACTGCATTTTTACGCAAGCCTTGTACAGAGAACTATGTTATACAACTGTTTTATCTTTATGTTCAAGTATTCAACTGCATTTTTATGCAACTGTTCAACTTACATCTGTTACAGATCACATTACATGGCCGAGCTCTATAACCCCAAATAATGCCTATAACCCCAAATACGATATTACTGATTTAGATTCTGATCTGATGATGTGAATTAATAGTTGAATGGCAAAATCAATGTTTTATGATAGTTAATTATCTAAGCTATAATATTATGATAAAATCTAGTTAAATCTACTCAATTACAATATTGCTATAGGTTAAGAAATAATTATTAGCATATAATATAAAGTCATGCATGGTGAAATTGGAGTTGATTGCAGTGATAATAAGGCTTATTTCATGATTGAGTCGGTTTTCTTTGATGTACCGCGGGCTTTATACAGTATAGCATAATTAAGCCCTATGAATACTAATGAGATAGAAATGAAGAAAAAACTAGGAAAATCTTTGTGAAAAACCTCCTCAATCATGAAATAAGTCAGATAAACCCTCGAACGTCGGGATTTATGCTATATATATAGCGAGCGCGAGCGTGAATTTCAATGAAAGACCGACTGAAAGACCGGGTCGTTGGGTATTCTGGGACTAATATGCTGTTGGAAAAGGTGTAAAATGTTGTAACCATTCTGGGATAATGTTGTTGTTGACCGTCTCAAATTTTTTCATTAATGACGGTCAACAACATATTATTGTATTCCGAGAAAGACGTACCAAACCAATTTTCTATTGTTCCCAAGAGGTTTTGGAAATTTTTTTTTTTCTGACAAAGCGAACAACTAGGTTCAATGAACCGATTTTTGATTAATTAAACTGTTTGGCACGGCTTTTAAAAATATCATGCCTAATTTTATGCGGCTTTAAACATCCTACACTTTTTGTTTTGCGGATTTTACCGCGGCGCCTTTGGGAATTTGATAAATGAATAAATTTTGAGGATTTGATAAATTAATAAATTGCAAAACGAGAAAGCATCGCGCCTGTTTTTTCTCCGTTTTCTTGAGCAATGGAGTCAGAAGATTCTGGCGAAGAATTGTATATTACTCAGTCAAGTCCACAGCGAGAACGCAATTTAGCCGTAGAAAGAAAATTCTTGCCGTGTGTTATCGATTTTAATCTCTCTACTACTTGTGCTTACTTCTCTTCAGTTAGATGGTATTCTTCCTTGTTAGTTAAACAACTAACACTCCTTCACGCGGCTCTACATTCCAACTCTGCCCTATCTCGACGACTTCGTCGAAGAAATTTCATGTCAAGGCACAGATCGATGATACGTTGGCCATGATTTTTGACAGACATTGACATATGCGAGGCTTGCGAGTTGATCACCTAAAAACTTGACCCGGGTGTCCGAGTTGTCCCTGGCGATTGTGCTTATAAGGCAAAAAACATATCCCTAGTGCTAGGGTTTCCCAAGCTAAGTAGTTTGCTTATAAACGCAACGTAGAAAAATAACTACGTACTAGGGTAACCCTAGCGTCTTATAAACAGGAGTAATAACGGTCGACCTCGTACCCAGGGCATTTTGCCTTCACGGTAGAAGATCGACGAAAATGGCCCTGGATTGGCTGGTCACATGACAACCAGAATTTCTGGGTGTTTTGATATGATAATTTATGAAAATTTAGGTAATTTGTCTTTATACTCTGTTGATGTGATAATGATGAGAAATATGCAACGCTCTGTAGACTTCTTCATGTAAAGCATTCATCCTAAAACCAACTAATTCATAATACATCCATGATTATCTCATATAAATATCATGGACGTATATATCAAATGCAGTTTTTGACAATTAATCAAATCCCTTATATTTCCAATTTGTAGTAAAATTTAAAGGCGAGGAATTCTCTTAACATGTGAATTTAGATAAATAAATTATACTCTAGCTGAATTAATCGAGTTTTATAACGAACATCCCAGGGCCATTTTCGCCGAGGGCCATTTTCGCCGACCTTCAACCGTCGTCTGTTTCGCTCCCCCCCCCCCCCCCCCCCCCCCCCCCCCCCCCCCCCCCCCCCCCCCCCCCCCCCCCCCCCCCCCCCTTCGAGAGCCGCTACGCAGGCCAACCGTGGAGGCAAAATGCCCTGGGTACGAGGCTGAATAACGGTTTGTTTGTCCGAAATGCTAATGTGTGACGTCAAATCAGTCATCATTTCCTCCTCCCACCCCCGCGAATTTGACGGGGATTTTGAACCGGAAGTCTAGAATTCGCGCGTTTTCGAGTGGAATTCCTGCTCGCGGTAAATCTCGTTCCCAGAGCCTTCGCCGGCTAGTGGTCTAACTAAAGCTTTGTCACGACCACCATTTTCTTTACAATGGCGGTGGCATATCAGTTGAACGATTGTTATTGTTAGATTTTAAAGGCAAATATTTCGCTTTCGTCAAGGACTGGTTTGTAAAAAATGGAATGGAATTTATGTGCCATGGGGGTCGGGCATGCATTTGCCCGTTTAATTTCAGTGCTACAGTAGGGCATTTGAACACTTTTTCGCCCAGCTAGGGGGATGGGAATTTGAACGACCAAATTTTCAAAAGTTCAAATTCTCGGGGTCTGCCCGGTGGGAGGGGAGGGGATGGCGAAGTTTCGAATTGATCGGATTATAGTCGTAACCTCATATTTAACATAGTTACATAGTAGTTAAATGCCAGCTTACAGAAACATCACGATCTGCTAAGTATTAGAACATATAATATCATTATATGACGGAGATTGTATATCTGAACAGAGGCGAAGGAATGGATCGATTTAAAGTTGGGGTGGCATTAAATCGACATGCAGGCAATCAGTGACCGCATTTTTAGGGAGGGCTGGGGATCCTCGATCCCATGGAAAATTTTGAAATCAAGAAGATCGGAAAAACAATTTGGTCGGCTGCCATTTTTTGCGCCTAGTACTGACAAAAGTGTCTGAGAAACATTAATCTAACACTCGCGTGGCAAGGGCTTAGGGGTTGGCTAACACTTCAGGGTATTCAGGCAACACCCGTTCGTAAAATCCCGCGTATATAATGAAGCCCGCGTAGGTAGATTACCTTAAGTAGCTTCTCTCCTATGGGGCGCCGTTTGTGCATTTATTATTTACCTAAGAAATATGTTAATTTTTTAATGATTTACATATAATGTGCTGTATCCTAGATTATATGTTAAATAATCCTTTTTTCGATTATTTGTTAAATAATCCTTTTTCAATTTGGATTATTTGTTAAATAATCCTTTTACGATTTGGATTGTTTGCTAAATAATCCTTTTTCGAATTGGATTATTTGTTAAATAATCCTTTTTCAATTTGGATTATTTGTTAAATAATCCTTTTACAATTTGGATTATTTGTTAAATAATCCTTTTTCGAATTGGATTATTTGTTAAATAATCCCTTTTCAATTTGGATTATTTGTTAAATAATCCATTTTCCGTTTTGGATTATTTGCTAAATAATCCTTTTTTGAATTTGGATTATTTGTGTTAAATAATGTTCGTAAGATTTTTACATTATTTAAAATAATGTTCGTAAGATTTTTACATTATTTAAAATAATGTTCGTAAGATTTTTACATTATTTAAAATAATGTTCGTAAGATTTTTACATTATTTAAAATAATGTTCGTAAGATTTTTACATTATTTAAAATAATGTTCGTAAGATTTTTGCATTATTTAAAATAATGTTCGTAAGATTTTTACATTATTTAAAATAATGTTCGTAAGATTTTTACATTTAAAATAATGCTACTGGTCAGCGGATTTCCTCTCAAGGCGGGAAACGAAGTGGAATTGCAAGATGGCGAACGTAAACGAAGCGCACGTGCGGCTAAATCGAGAGTTGGCACCCTGGCCGCCATATTGAAATCTTATCGTATATAAAGGTCGAAAAGCGTACAGGGTTATCCCGCATGTTATGTTATGCACTATATACAATTATACGCATCTTTACTCCCTGTTTCTGTGTTTTATTCATACTTTCAATGAGGTTTACACTGCATGTCCAAGCGCGTTACGCATTATAGCCCGTCCCCACAGTTTTCACATTTACATATACAGGACATCAACCTACTCCAAAACCAAAAACCAACAGATAATTAATATGAAATAACCGTGACAATTTAGTAAACTATTTTGTCAATATTCGCCTGAAAATGAGTTATTTAAGTTGCATTTGTCAAAGAACAAAATTTTTTCGAGTCTTTCCACGATTTTTAAGGTATAAATACAATAAAAATGATTAAAGACGGACAAAATTCGTATATTTCATTCTCGTCCCCAGACTCTCCAGTCATTAATAAGTCCATAAGTCCACCATTAATTCAATATGGCGGCCAGGGTGCCAACACATGCGGCTAATTGCAGGAATTGCTCCGACCTGTCATTGGACGATAAAAATAGTAACAGCAGTGTCAATGGTGTAGAATTACTTTATCTATACGCTGTTTACATATTTATCTATATATCTGAATAGACCAACGAATACACGGAAACCTATCGCTTATATTTAATAAATAAATAAAGAAAGAATGGTTATGTATTGAACTCATATGTTATAAATATTTTCGCACGATTTATATTACCGGGAGATTGAAGACGTATGAATTCAAGTATGATCGAGAATCATAAATATATGTTAATGCCACAAACAACAACTAACAAGAATGTATGCCTAAAGCTATTCTGTACTTACATGAGTGCTGAATAAACTTTTACTTTCAAAAAGCTTCAAATAAAACAATCAAAATGTTTTTGTCAGATCGCATGGGTTGCTAGTCCAGCGGATCATTTGGTAGCGTGGAAGGCACTAGATAGAATCAACCTTTTTGAAAGTAAAAGTTTATTCAGCACTCATGTAAGTACGGAATAGCTTTAGGCAAACATTCTTGTTGTCTGTGGCATTAAAATATATTTATGATTCTCGATCATACTTGAATTCATACGTCTTCAATCTCCCGGTAATTTAAATCGTGCGAAAATATTTATAACATATGAGTTCAAGACATAACCATTCTTTCTTTATTTATTAAATACAAGCGATAGGTTTCCGTGTATTCGTTGGTCTATTCAGATATATAGATAAATATGTAAACAGCGTATAGATAAAGTAATTCTACACCATTGACACTGCTGTTACTATTTTTATCGTCCAATGACAGGTCGGAGCAATTCCTGCATTTAGCCGCATGTGCTTCGTTTACGTTCGCCATCTTGCAATTCCACTTCGTTTCCCGCCTTGAGAGGAAATCCGCTGACCAGTAGCATTATTTTAAATAATGCAAAAATCTTACGAACATTATTTTAAATAATGTAAAAATCTTACGAACATTATTTTAAATAATGTAAAAATCTTACGAACATTATTTAACACTAAATAATCCAAATTCAAAAAAGGATTATTTAGCAAATAATCTAAAACGGAAAAAGGATTATTTAACAAATAATCCAAATCGAAAAAAGGATTATTTAACATATAATCTAGGATACAGCACATTATATGTAAATCATTAAAAAATTAACGTATTTCTTAGGTAAATAATAAATGCACAAACGGCGCCCCATACTCTCCTAGCCTCTATGTAGTCGTACTAATACAATTGAGAAAAACATTAAATTTAGCAACGCTTGCCTGATCATGGGTTGGATATGTTAATGTATATATACACTGCAGGTTCGATTCCTAACCTTAAACCCTAACCGTAGCTAAAACCCTAAATAAAGACCAGAAATAGCCTCCTCCGCAGGCAACTCTGGGCGTGACACGAATCTTACGAGATACTTTCGGGAATGCACGGAAACAATCGGCCAGGAAACCATTTTTGTCGCAAATTCAAAAAATGGCGGCTGACAAAGTTCTGCGGAACAGGAACATCAAAGAGAAACTTGAGGTTTGTTTTGCTTGTGTCGTGTAAATTATGTGTTTATAAAGAAAGTGTTTGACACCTTTGAGTGCGTGTGTTTGTGTAGTTTGTTGGCTGTCAGTATCATTTATTGAAAATCGATAGGGTTTGATAAGGTTACCATAATTTTTCACCCGAGCCAGAACCTCATGTTTTTAAACGCTCGACTATTAGTTTATCATTCTTGTGGTGAACAGAGACCTCAGACAGGAATATCCAATTACCCTGAGCTTGTGTCCGAGCCAGGATCGAACTTTGGATCTCCCAGCTATTATAGACAAGGCAGTAACCAGTTTAAAACCACTACACTATTACTATATAAAATCCTACAGTATGCTGGCTCCGCAGCTGAAGGCTCTGGCTTTCCAAACTCTCCCTCAAGTCTCATGTTAACATCAGGGGGAGCAATTATAGAATACCCGTCCACTTTTAAAACCGCATTTAAGGGCAGAAATACGAACCAGGTTGCTCTAAAATCTCTTCAAATATAATGTCGAAAGTTTATATTGTATGTATATGTTGTTACCTATAGAACGAAGCAATTTTATATGATGAACTTTCCGTAATGTGACCCTTCTACTAACTGTCAACCGATACAGGTACAAATAGCGAAAGTGGATGGGTATTCTACAATTTAGCGCATCAGGGTTAGTATTAGTGTAGTATTGGGGTTAATATTAGGATTATTTTTCAGGTTTCATATACAAATACTAAAACTAATACTTACCGTCATACTAATGCACTAGTCAATTGAAACTACGGACCCCAGGGACTATGCGGGGATTTTAACATTTTTACAGTATTAAATATTGGTCAATTAATTGACTCCGTAACCTTCCCAATTTGCTTCAGTCAATGGGAAATTTTAAAGTACTGGGGCCATAGGGGCAGAAACTTTAACAGCCAATATTCCACCGGTAGTGGGGAAAATACCAATATTTAACACTGTAAAAATGTTAAAATCCCCAAATAGTCCCTGGGGTCAGGGGTCCGTAGTTTCAATTGACTAGTGCATTAATGCTAATGGCTGCTAATGCTAACTCTAATGCTAACCTTAAAGTGCCTCTAACACAATTTTGTTTTTTCATCCCATCGAATGTACGGTTTGTTTAAAATGTTTTAATAGTGGGAAAAAAATTCAATTTGGATAAATTGTCTAGTTTTTATGGCGTGTTGAATTTGGCATTTCGTGGCTCAGTGCCATGGGACCAGGAGTCTGGGTCTAGCTCTTCTTTCTGACGTCACGCAAGGTAGTCAGCATTTTGCTTTGTTCTTCGTGTGTTGTTGTTCGATTCGATCATTTAGAGTTTAGATATTGTTCAGCAATCATGTCCAGCAGTGAATCAACTTCCGATTTATAGTGAATTTGCATGTAGGACGAAAGTTTATCTAGCCGAATACCTTGCGTGACGTCATAAAATTTACTTGTTCCAGACTCCTCATAGCCACGGAAGAGGTCCATCAAAAAGCGCCTTTTTACCAACTTTAAACTGCCATAAAAATTGGAGGATTTTAAGAAATTCATTTTTGTTTTTGCAGAAATACTAGAAATCATATCAAGAATTGATATCGCTTAAAAAACATTTTGGTGTTAGGTGCACTTTAATACCAGGGCCGTCAAGAGCCAAGATAGGACCAGGGGAAGGTGGGGGTTATGGTCTTTCATGGGCCCCTAAATGCCCTAGAAGCTTTATTCTATTTGTAGGATTTGCATGATGGTTATGACTTATCGTTTCGGGCCCCTTATTTGGCCCGGGCCTAGCTGTGACAGTTGCCACGGGTGAACCCCCCTCTTGGAAGGGCTGCTTAATACTTAACCTTAATACAAACCCTAACATAAATCTTAATATTGGTGACCATCTTGAAACCTACCTCTTGCAGATACTAAAATAACATCATCCCAAAGACAATTGCTTGTAGGCACGTAATGCCCAGGATGTAGGAAAACCATAAGATTATGTAAACACAGGCAGCCATTTTCTATTTAAATTTATTGCATTGTATTTATTTGTGTGTTACGGGACCCACTGAAAACACTTAAGATAATTTGGATTCCTGAATAAATATTATTATTATTAGTTTCTTGGCTGTCCTTATGTTGAAAATGTTGAGGAGTCATGGCTGTCTGAATTGTTATTCAAGCCAGGAGAACCAAGGTTGAGGCTTATTCAATGGCTTCTTGGAAGGTGAGAAAAACATTAATATACAGGTAGTCCAGGCGGTGAGTGAGGTAGGTATCACGTGAGCGGGTAATTTACGGGAGTAGGATTTTCTAGACCAGTTTTTGACGTAGAACGCGAATCTGGATGTTATTCAGGCAGACGAGGCTGCTTTTAAGATTTATAGCCTGATATTGCACAATTTAGACTCATTTCCGTGTAAAATCGTTGGTTTTAAATAATTTGTTATTATCACTAGGAATCCCAGCAAAACAGGTCTACTGGACCAGTTTTGTATGTAGAATCCAACTGGCGAGATATTTTTTAGAAAAAATATAAGTGAGGCTGTATTTGACTATATTCTGAATATAGCCTCGTTTTCGTGTAAATATGTAATTTGAAATAAATCGTGATGCTTATCAAATTAACGAGAATAACTTTTCCACATTTGCAGGAAGGGACATCCATATCTGAGTGTTACAATATTAAATATACGAGGGGTGTCTCAAAATTAACATTTTCTAGTTCCGAACTCGAGCTGTATACGTTGTCTTCTTATCCATTATCATTTTCCCCATCACGCTCGACAAGTACATGTAGCTGCGGAACGTCGTCAGGATACGCTTCAACGATCCAATCGGTCTTTAAGTTAGGGAGCCAAATTCTAGCCCCATAGTTTGCTCTGGCTGTGTGCTTTCGTAGACTGCTGCTACATGGCGGAAGCGGGAATTGTCAACAACATTGTGCTCTTTGCTCATCTTTCTCCAGAAAATAGCTGACCTTGCCTCGTTCACTTGTTCGGTTTTCTTTTCTCCATACAGGAAGCACACATACTTTTCAATGGCACCAAATATCTCGTCAGACAGAAGGGCTTCCGTTTGCGTAAAAAACTTGCCACATAATCATTTCCAGTATGCATGGTGTCCAACCAATGCTTTCTTTTCCTGATTGGTAAGACTACACGAGTTCAGGTGAAGGAGCTTTCTTGTCTTGCCAGAACCGTTGTCGATGTAGACTTCACATTCCTGATTGGAATTTAAGTAAAATGATGGGAATATCGATATCACCAGAACTTGATCGTACCACACAGGTTATTGGTTGGTCGTCACTGCTCCTTGCAACATGCTGAATCAAATACGCAATTTTAGTATCAGCCTCCTCGTGGTCTGTTGCTATACTGTAGTTCCCTTACACAAAAAGAACCGTTTTGCGTTATCCTGAGGCAGGCGTTCCCCCCTAGCGAAGTATACAACACGCTCCTAATAACGACCTTGTGGCAACGTAGACGATGTTATACTGCCTTGGAAGATCTGAGAAGAGTCGTAATGAAACATCTTTAAGTGGCTATGTGAATAATGGCTGCGAGATGGAGAATATAGATTCTGCGAGCATGTGGATCGTCGGGCAGTTGCGCATCGTTTCAATCAATGAAGTTAACGCGGAATTGAACAGCTCGCTTTTGGAGTTTTTTTTCCTTATTCCATCGCATGTTGCCATCGATAGTGGGACTGGTGCAAGCGGGTTACAAAATCGGAGAACAACGTCAACAACATCGTAAATGTGTTGAATAATGACTTTATTGATCCCTTCAGGATTGACTTGGACCACGGCAAATTGTACAACCTTGCCTCTGGTAGCTCCTAACCAGACGACGTAGCAGAAAGCCTTTTGTCTGTTCAAGAGCGTGGAACATTGTTGAGAGACAAATTCTTTGAGCGATTAAACTCAGAGAGTTCCGAGGAAGATCTTTATTTCAGTCCCATAAAACGAGTTCAATGGAAGAGTTTTACGGATGTCAGCGTAAGAAGCTAAAGGTGTCTGCGAAAGGTAAATCTAAGGAAATCACTGTTCCGCGGGACATTCTTGGTCTTCTTGCTGCCAAGTCACAACAACAGAATGCTGCGATAAACATCGATAAAGCCCTGTGTTACCCGCTTGCACCAGTCCCCACTATCGATGGCAACATGCGATGGAATCGCATGAGAAGAAAAACCGCCAAAAACAAGCTGTTCAATGCCGCGTTAACTTCATTGATTGAAAACGATGCGCAACTCATGCCCGACGATCCACATGCTCGCAGAGCCTATATTCTCGATCTCGCAGCCATTATTCGTAGCATGGTTAAGGTACCAAACACGTTTAAAGATGTTGCATTACGACTCTTCTCAGATCTTCCAAGGCAGTATAACATCGTCTACGTTGCATGTGATATGTACAAGGTTCGATCAATAAAGAACAGTGAATGAAACCTCCGAGGTGATAGCGACAAGTTTGTTATTCGGAGTGAGAATGTGCGTGTATACCTGCTGATTTTAATTTTTTCTTGGCAACTGTGACAACAAAGAGCGACTGTTTGAGCTTATCGAAGAAGTGTGGGTTCAAAATAGGAATCAACTGGGAAAGCGTGTTGTATACTTCGCTAGGGGGGGACGCCTGCCTCAATTAGATAACGCAAACCGGTTCTTTTTGTGTAAGGGAACTAGCAACAGACCACGAGGAGGCTGATACTAAAATGTTGCAAGGATCAGTGGTGACTGCAACCAACAACCTGTCTGGTACGATCAAGTTCTGGTGATATCGATATTCCCATAATTTTACTTGGAATGGAACCAATCAGGAATGTGGAAGTCTACATCGACACAGTTTCTGGCAAGACAAGAAAGCTCCTTCGCCTGAACTCGTGTAGTTTTACCAATAAAGAAAAGAAAGCATTGGTTGGACTCCGTGCATTTACTGGAAATGATTATGTTGCACGTTTTTTACGCAAAGGGAAGCCCTTCTGCTGGAAACAAGCGAGCAAAGATCCAGTGTTCTTGGACATTTTCAGCCGGTTGTGGACGGAGATGCATGTGTCTGGCAAGATATTTGGTGCCATTGAAAAGTATGTGTGCTTTCTGTATGGAGAAAAGAAAACCGAACAAGTGAACGAGGCAAGGTCAGCTGTTTTCTGGAGTAAGATGAGCAAAGAGCACAATGTTGTTGACATTTCCCTCTTGCCACCATGTAGAAGTCTACGAAAACACACAGCCATGTGGCTAGAATTTGGAGAAAGGCATGGTACGCAATTATGGCATTGGAGGATCCACAGTTCCATGGTTGACTCCCTAACTTAAAGACCAATGGATCGTTGAAGCGTATCCTGACGACGTTCCGGAGCTACTTGTCGAGCGTGATTGGGAAAGTGATGACGGATACGAAGAAGACAACGCATACAGCTCGAGTTCGGATAATGAATAATAAAAGTATGTAACTAACCAATTAGAAAATGTTAATTTTGAAACACCCCTCGTATATTTAATATTGTAACACTCAGATATGGATGTCCCTTCCAAAATGTAGAAAAGTTATTCTCGTTAATTTGATAAGCATCACGATTTATTTCAAATTACATATTTGCATGAAAACGAGGCTATATTCAGAATATAGTCAAATACAGGCTCAGTTATATTTTTTGTAAGAAATACCTCGCCAGTTGGATTCTACATACAAAACTGGTCCAGTAGACCTGTTTTTCTGGGATTCCTAGTAATAATAACAAAATATTTAAAACTAGCGATTTTACACGGAAATTAGGCTAAATTGCGCTATAACTCTTAAAAGCAGCCTTGTCTGCCTGAATAACATCCAGATTCGAGTTCGTCGTCAAAAACTGGTCTAGAAAATCCTACTCCCGTAAATTACCCGCTCAGGTGATACCTACCTCACTCACCGCCCGGACTAAGGTACATGTATGAACTGACAATTGTAAGACTTTGGAGCATCAGGTGTTCACAAATTTTATTGTAATTTTGTGGGTAAGTTGAAAAGTTCATTATGTAGCTTACATAGAATTGTTGTTTGAATAAAGGTAAATAAAGGTAAATAAATTAACAAATCTAATTTAAACTCTAATCACCTGCTCGTGCTTAATGCACTTATATGCATATACATGTATGTTGTAGTGAAAACCAGGCTTAACTCTTAGACTTTGAATGACAAATGGCTTTTGCTTGAAAGTTTGAATGGATCTCCAACACACTATTTTGGCAGTGCACCAACCTTTAAGACATTTGTATTTTTACACTGCCAATGTAGTATATTACAATAAACAGCCTTGTGGAACATAATTACAGTAATAGGTCTGGATATTTCAATTGTACACTCGTAAGCAATTTCTCTGCCATTATTATCATGCTTTTGCTTGCAAAACTCATTTTTAACAGACCGACAACACCAATCCCCACAGCTTACATGTATTGGCACTCAAGAAAAAATGTTAGCAAAATTGAGCAAGTGCATGAGTCAGTTCAACCAACAAGCAGGTGAAGGGCATCTCATCCTGAATATATAATATTATACAGTATATATATATATATGTTGATGGCTTGATGCGGTAATATAATTTAGTGTACATGCATGAATGTTTGGTCTTCCAACAGAATCCCAGGTGAACATCTTGCCAAGATCTTACAAGATCTTAATTGTAAGATGTTATTGTACATAAGATCTTATAAGATCTTGCCAAGATCTTATATGTAAGATTGTTGCCTGGGAAAAGCTGCGTTTATTGAATTCATTAGTATAGTCAGACAACATTCTGGGTCTGGGTAAAGTTTAGGCATTGATTGAATCTTTTGCTTCCTGTTTATACTGACAATTGGACAATGGACATGTGCAATGTCAGTATTATAAGGTCATTCATAGGTTATGCAGCCCAGCTCATTGTATTAAATTATGTGTAAGCACTATAATTAAACATACAATTTATTGTAGTTCATACAGCACAATTGCTTTTCAATTATTTATTTAGCCTGCGTAGCTGGCTCTCGGGGGCGGCTAGTCCCCCTCCCCCGAGAGCCAGCTACGCAGGCTATTATTTATTTAATTACCATATACCGGTGGTATGAAAACTATTAAAATGGAATTAATTATTAATTTCAAGTAACTCAGAGATTGTGTCCACTGAAAAAACTATTGACATTCATTGGCAAATGAATGGGCTATGTGGTCTACTGTATATTCAAGTAAAAATTAACTGTGCTACAAAGTTCAAACAATAAGTGGCAACAGTATACCGACCAGTGGGTGATGGGTTGTTACGAACAATAGTATTTCTATTAGGTTTATTGCTTTTATAAAATAATATTAAATTATCAATAAAGCAAAGAATATTACAGATATACCTGATAGTGCTACAGCAAGGCCGTAGCAGGGGGGGGGCAATAATTTGCTCTGGCGATTTCATGCCAGTTTAGACCCGTTTAAAGTTGCTGGAAATTACTCTCAGAAGTCAGGAAAGCCTATTTAAGAGATCATAATTTCAAAAAAATTACCAGCGGACATGCCCCCCGGACACCCCCAGCAGTGCAGTTACACTTCCGCCCCCCCCCCCCCCCATTGACTTTGTCATGCTACGGCCCTGTACAGTACAGTATAAGAGGTATATGTAACTTATGTAGCTTGTTGTTTGAACAATTCAGAACAGACCAACAAACCATTCTTTCGTTATTAATGGTTGATAAGATTTGGGATATTTGAGTGTGTAAGGTTATACATTTTTAATTGACGTTTTTGTTCCCTAGGCGATTCTCTACCATATAATTGCAGCCCAAATGAACAATATTATTTTAATATAAGGCCAAAATAAAAAATACCTTGGTTTCCCGTTTCCCGACCCTACCTAGTTTTTGGCCAGTAAAATAGTAAAAATACCGACCCTAATTTTTTTATTGAAATTTTGAAAAGCCTTGGTACGAGTTGCAGCTTAATTTGCATCCTGGGATAGCAAACATGGCTGTCGATCCAGGCAGCAACTTCAAGATCAGCGTGGTTTGGTAAAACCTATTGTTCGTCCATGTAATGTTTAGAAAAAGAAAAGTAAAAAAAAAGAAAAACCGACCTACCCTACCTAATTTTTTTCAGCATGAAATAGGAAACCCAGGTATTTTTTTTCTTGGCCTAACTGTTATTTTAAGCAGTAAAACACATTTAAATTTGCTAAAATTGTCTGTTTCTTAAAGATTAAGGACTTAGACTTTAATAAAAAAATACATGTATTTTAACTTTTGTACACAATTTCAGGGGGTACATTCCCCGGAAGACTTAGTATTTATACCACAAATATAGTGCTATGTTACTAAAATTCTAAAACTCAAAGAGAGTTGAAGCTGCAAATAAGAAACTTAACACGCTTATTTTTATCGCAACTTTCATGTTGCCATGGTAACCACCAAAGTTTCTAAAAAAGTTATTTTGCAATACTGTTTGGTATATTATGTTATTTGTTATTTTGCAATACTGTTTGGTATATAAAAAAAGCTGTTATTAATTAAAAAAGACACTGCACAAAATTAAGGTGCTACAGTAGATAATGTATCGAAAATGTATATATTCAATATACATGTACATATAATGATGAGCAGCAATTAGTTTGAATTTTCGATTTAAATGATTATTTGAAATGACAACAATACTAAAAAGCCCGAATTTTCCACTCTATACTTCTATAAAACTATATTGTTACTACCAAATTTAAATGTGTTTTACAACTTTTCCAATATTGTTCATTTGGGCAGAAATTAGGGCGTAGAGAGAGCCCTAAATTACTGAAAAAAACGTCATGGTAAGGTAATAACTGCTCAGGAAACTCTGATGTATTTCTGTTAGATTTGATCCATCGGTTGAAGATCTTTTAGAAAGTCACCAAGCAAGAGTTAGCAACTTAACAGATTCCAGAGTAGGACGTAAGTTTTACTGAGAACTTTTTTGATACTTTAATTGCCGATTATTATACATCAAACATACGAAAATCGCGAAATTAAAGACCCGCAAAAATAAGTAACAATAGGGTACACAAAGCATACATACAAACAAAAGAAAGTTAAGAATGTTGAATAATAATTGTAATAATAATAAACTTTATTTTTTTATTAATCGTAAGTGGGTGGAATCCTAGGGATTATTCCTGCAATTTGATTGGCTGGGTAAGTGGGTGTTTTTTTTGCAATATTTGCCACACTCACCGGGAATTCTAAATTGCCATAAAAATCTCAATGACAAAATTCCTGAAATAAATCCATAACAAATATACACTGTATAATCACAGCATAAATGTTTTGTAATGACCCATGGCCTTGGCTGCAGCCTCAGGCTATTTTTGAGACCTTGGGCAAATCTTTTTCTATACTGACCTCCAGTAAATAACATAATCATTTATTCTAGTATATACTATATATATATATATCATCTTTATTTAATGAGGATGACACCTGACAGTATTTAAACTGTCAGATGAACTAGTGTTCCTCCTAAAAACTTATATATTTAGTGTCCCCAATTAGCCTGTCTTAGGCTAAATAGTATTGTATTGTATTGTATACAAATATTAAATATACAATATTATAAACTACAAATATAATTCAAAAATACAATAAAATTGGGTGAAGTTTCATCTAAATGCCGAAATGACGTCACGTAGACTATTAGTAGCAAATTCACTGAAATTAAAATCCACTGATATTTCTAAAATAAATCGTTTGTTAGAGTTAGTATTAGGTTTAGGGTTAGGGTAAGGTTTGGGGTTAGGACTTTGTTTTGAATTCGGGATACTTATATGAAACGTTATATCATATGATTACCTGTAGTTACGAATTTAGAATTTAAAGAGTTCAAAGGTGAATTAGATTAAAAAGTGCCTTTCTGAGTGAAGGTATAGGTATTGAATTTTATCTTTCTTCAGGTAATTCAGTAAAGAGTTATTCGGTAAAGAAGTCTATAGAAGATGACACACTAAAAGATCGCACCCCTTTAGTTTCGCGATTGAAGCGTGCAGGGCAAACAGGATTTAGGGAACCATATTACCATAGCAGCTAGAATGCGTGTAAAAATCTGCATTACATATTATAATTATCATGTAACCCCGGGACAGCTTCATCGCGTAAATGCTTTAAAAACTAGAGAACAATTACTTCATTATAAAATAGAAGCCGTTCTGTTAATGAGTTCCACACTGTGTCCAAGATGACTTGGGTAGCGCGTAGCAAAATCAGATCGTGCAATCCTCAGACAAGGAATATCGCAAAAATCTAAAAAAGAAAGTTGGGATGAAGTTAAGCAAGGCATTTCAAATGTCAATGTTCTCTAAGGGTTATACAGTTACCAAAGAAACTACAAGAAACGGCAGCTTCTGGATATGTGTTTATTAGGGTGGTCCTTATTATTTTTATAGTCTCACCCTCTTAAATGGTTCCAATTGGGTTAAAAATGCTGTGTGTAAAATTGTATTAAAAACTATTGATATTTAGGGGTAGCTCAAGGACCCTGAAATTTTTACTATAGTATCCCTATGAGAAAAATCAGCCAAATTGTCCAATAAGCTATAAGTCCTCAGGGGAGTGTCGGATTGGTCTAAAAATCCATTAGTGAGTAGTTTAGACCTGTTTTCCTATTTGACTTTAAGACAAACTTATTGTAAAAAATGTACTGTTTCCGAGATATAGAGCTCCAAACTTTTTTAACCAATAAGAATTTTAAGAACTTTGGAGCCCTATATCTCGGAAACCCTTAAAACAGCCGTTATTCCCAGATGGTCACCCATCCAGGTACTAACCCTGTCCGACCGGACGTAACTATTGGTGAGAGGCAGCGCCCTAACAACACACACCACCCGTGCTTCCATTGAATTTCTCTTTACAATACTTGATAGATATATGGATGAAACAGTTTATGAAACAGACCTTGCAATAAGTAATCATTAATCCTTCAATTATTGTGCAGTAAAACCTTTGTTTTTAATCTTATACAGGTCTTCTCTTCTGTTCAAATATGCTCGGGTTGTGTCATAATGATGATGTTGACCTTATTACGGTAATTTTAAAATACCTGGAACCCCAAATACGATTGTTGAATGCCAAACTATGTTTTACGAGTTAAGCTCTGCGTTGATGTTCTACAGTATATAAAAGTTTGTTTGTCTGAAATGCTAAGGCAAAAAAAAACAACCTTGGTTTCCAGTTTCCCGACCCCTAATCTTTTTATTGAAATTTTGAGAAGCCTGGCCCGTGTTGCAACTTGATTTGCATCCTGGGATAGCAAATGTGGCTGATCCAGGCGCGTCCTCAAGATTAGCGTGGTTTGGTAAAACCTATTGTTCGTCTAGGCAATGTTTGGGGAAAAAAAGGAAGAAAAACCGACCTACCCTACCTAATCTTTTCAGCATGAAATAGGAAACCCAGGTATTTTTTGGCCTAATGAGCGTGACGTCAGCCCACTCAACATTTCGGGTACAATATTCTGCTGCTATCCAACGTTGATGATATACATGTATTCTTGAACGCTATACTAACTTTTTCACTCAAATCCTCAACCAGTCTCACAAAAGGCGAAAAGAAAGCCAAATACCGTAAATGACCTTATACTCATTAGCATTTCGGAAAACAAATCTTTATAGAATATAAAAAAGTAGAGTGCTGCGTAGACAGGTAAACTGCCAATAATTTAGTGACGAAATACTGACGTTTCGAGCGGAGCCCTTCGTCAGAGTAAGACGAGATGAAATGTTGATGAAGGGCTCCGCTCGAAACGTCAGTATTTCGTCACTAAATTCTTCGCAGTTTACCACCTTTTCACTTTGCTTTATAGAACATAAACGCAAAGCTCAAATCATAAAACATTTTGGCATCGAACTATTCTCTTCATGTAGAATCTATATAAGTAATACGTTCCTATAGCCTTACACATTTTAACGTATAGTTAGTAGTTACTGGTAATTGTATAATAATTTAGGTTTTCATAACTAGTTAGTAGTTGAATTTATAACATAATATTTTGTAACATAATATATGTTACAGATGACGAGCCACGTCGTGGAAATCAAATGCTGTTCATTAAACCGTTTTATTATATGAGGCTTGGCTCGTTATTATTATTATTATTATTATTATTATTATTATTATTATTATTATTATTATTATTATTATTATTATTATTATTATTAATATACAGCGCAAACACTCAAAATATAAAGAGATGGTCATAGAACAAAAGAAAAATTCCAGTCGGTAAAGTTCGTAAATCTCTCAATCAGTGCACTCGGTGTTTTTGAAAAATAATCTTCGGTTTTTATAGAAATGTTGGAACGTTTGAACTCAGACAAGGCTCATGTTAAATATATCATTAGGAAAATCATTAATATTGCAATAAGGACGACATACTACGTTTTCTGTTCTAGAAACAAGGATTGGACGAATCCAGATTTAATGAACTTCTAGTATCTTACTTTTTATATCATATATTTATGTAAATGTGTAGTGTAATATATAACCATTATAGTATATCAAGTAGCCAATTGTAAATTACCTTTAACAGTGAGATTTGCAGTTGTAAGTATATAAAAAAATTCAATAAAGTTTTCATTATTATTATAACAATAATAACTGGTGAGATGCATTATCCAGATTTTCTTTTATCTACTTCTAATGACTACCTCTATATCCTTGAACTTACTGTCCGGTTTGAATCAAACCTTCTATACAACGTTGAACGCAAAAAGCTAAATACATAGACGTTATTAGACAACAAAAGGAACAATATAAATGTAAAGTTTGTAAATCTCTCGATTAGTTCTCTCGGTATTTACTCAAAAGAATGCTCTACTTTTCTAAAGATGTTAAGTGATGTAGGTCTTGATAAGAAACACCAAAACTACTGCATTAAAAAAACAACATCTATCGCCATTATAACAACATACTACAGTATATTTTCTGCTGTAGAAACAAAGAATGAACAAATCCTGAGTTAATGAACTTTTAAAATAGACGGATATATATTCATATTTTCATTTGTATTATCTTTAATTGATAGTTTATAGTGGTTCAAGTAGTCAATTGTAAATTACCTCATTGAGCGCGATTTATAATTTTGTATATATAACAAAAGATTTTAATAAAGTATCATTATTAGGACTATTATAGTTAAATTTATAAATCTCTCCATGAGCTCCCTAGGTGTTTTTGCGAATGAGTGTTCTACTTTTTTAGATATGCTAGACAAGGTTGGTCTTGATAACAAGCACCAAATGTACTGCGTAAGGAAAATGATGACTATAGCTATCAGAACTACATATTACATTTTCTGCTGCCGAAATAAGGAATGGGGAAATCCCGAATTATTAGCTTTTTGAAATATTTGTATATAAATTTGCGTGTTTTATTATAATATAGTCATTAGTTGTTATTATATATTATTAGTTGTGATTCAAGTAGCCAATTGTAAATTACCTTAATAAGCGAGATTTATAATTGTATATGTAGAAAAGAAAAACATTTAATAAAGTTTCCATTATTATTATTATTATTATTATTATTATTATTATTATTATTATTATTATTATTTAATTTCGTAGCCAGATCAAAAAGTAAAGTCTGGCCAATGAAATATTCCCACCAATAATTGTTGGGACGTTAACCGATTTCTTTTTTACTCCGATTGCACCAATCCACCCAACACTTTCCGTATTATTGTCTCTCCTTCCATAAGTACTGTCTGTTGCATTGTCCTCACTATTCTTGTTACGTTCCTTTCTCCCTCAATCACTTTTGCCACCGCTTTGCTCGTCTTCACACCACCACCCATACATCCAATAATAACTGGTACTACTTCCATATTTTACTTTACTTTACTACATACTTTACTTTTATTATTATTATTATTATTATTGAAAGTTTATCTCTGTATATTATACAGGAAGTTCTGTAGGGCATCGGGCCACAGCCTGTGGCCTGGGGTGCCCTAGTTCTTAAAATCTCGCCTTGGCACAGTTCTTATGTGTCCAGTACTTTTCCCAGAATTTTTCCCGAACCCAGCAAGCAAACACGTTGCAGCATTTCCACACTATATGGTATTTCCAGTTGGTTCAACCACTTTTCAAATCCCTTTGATATTGTCCCTAATGCACCTATAATTATCGGTATGATTTTAACCGACCGACAGTTCCAAATTCGCTTGATTTCGATTTTCAAATCATGGTAATTTTCCACTTTCTCTCTCTCCTTGCTTACAATTCTTGTATCAAAGGGGCAGGCGACATCGATAATCCAGCAAGATCTTTCTTCTTTGTTTAGTAACAGAATATCGGGTTTGTTGTGTTCAATATGGTGGTCCGTTTGGATCTTAAAATCCCACAACAGCTTGAACTTTTCTGAGTCACAAACTGGTTCCGGCTTGTGATCATACCATTTCTCTGTCCTTGTAAACCCATATTTCTCACTTAACTTCCAATGGATAACCTGAGCCACCCTGTCATGTCTCCATAACTTATATTGTTTCTGTGCCAGCGCGGTGCACTCTGCCAAAATATGACTTACTGTTTCTTCCCTCGTTCCGCACATTCTACATGCTGGAGATACGTCTTGGTTGTCAATACGTTTCTTCACACTGTTTGTCCGCAGAGCCTGATCCTGTGCAGCCATGAGAAATCCTTTACTTTCTCTTTTTACCTTCCCTCTCTTAAGCCATTCCCACGATTTCTGATCTCTAATTTGTTCAGTGCCTCTTACAAATTGTCCATGGAGGGGCTTTTCGTGATACCTTTGGGCATGCTCTTTCGAATACGAAACCTTATCTTTATCCGGCTCTCTTTCTTTTAATATTTTCTCTTTACCCACAGCTTTCAGCAACCTAATTCCTGGGAGGCCTGTATATACTCGCTTAGGTTATTGACCTCAACATTCACACATTCCTCGATGCTTATCATTCCCCGTCCACCTTTTGATCTTTTAACATACAGCCTATCGACATCGGCCTGGGGATGCAGTGTACGATATATGGTCATAAGTTTTCGTGTTTTCCGATCCATTTGTTGCAATTCTGCTTTGGTCCAATCTATGATTCCAGCTCCGTATCTGATTATTGACACTGCTCTTGTATTTATTGCTTTAATTGTGTTTCCTCCATTTAGCTTAGACTTAAGTATCGTTCTCAATCTACGGAAATATTCTTTCTGGATCTTTTCCTTCATTTCAGCATGCTTTATATTGTCCGCCTCTAGCACACCGAGATATTTATATCCTTCGTTGTCCTCGTTTTTCAGTGACCGTATCTTTTTTCCACCAGGAAGATGGATTCCTTCACTTTGAATCACTTTTCCTCGCTTCATAGTCAGTGTTGCGCATTTGGATATCCCAAATTCCATTCGTATATCCTCAGACACAATTCTAACTGATTGAATTAGGGAATCTACTTGGTTTTCATTTTTCCCGTAGAGTTTGAGATCGTCCATAAAAATCAAATGATTAACCAGTCCACTGCCACCTCCAAGGTCATACCCCATCTTTATTTTTCGCAGCACTAGAGTTAATGGGATTAGAGAGATTACAAATAGTATCGGGGAAAGGCTATCTCCCTGGAAGATTCCTCTTTTTATGTGTATTTCACCCAATACTGTACTTCCTGCTGTTAGCGTTGTCTTCCATTGGCACATACTGTTCTGGATTAGTTCAATCAAATTCTGTGCTACACCAAATATCGTCATGCAGTGAAGTATCCATGAGTGTGGTACCATGTCAAAAGCTTTTTTGTAATCCACCCAAGCCATTGCGAGCCCTGTTTTCCTTCTTTTGCAGTTTTTGATAATCAATTTGTCAATTAATAGTTGGTCCTTTGTCCCTTTTGATTTTCTTCGACAACCTTTCTGTTCTTCCGGAAGAAGATGCTTTTCTTCGAGATGTTCATACATCTTATCCGCCAACACTCCTGTTAGCAACTTCCACATAACTGGTAAGCAGGTAATTGGTCTGAAGTTAGTCACCTCACCTCCCTTATCTTTATCTTTCATTACCAGCACCGTCCTCCCCTTCGTCATCCAATCTGGTACAGAATTGTGTTGTAGGCAATCATTCAGTTGACTTGCAATTCTCCCTTTCAATGAAGTAAAGTTCTTGATCCAATATCCTTGCATACCATCTGGACCTGGTGATTTGCAGTTCGGTATTTTTCTTAGTTGTTTCTCAATTACGTCTACTGTCAAATCAATATTTTCAATACCAATATTTTCAAATCAATACCAATTAGATCATTCCCCAGTTCTTTAATCCATTCTGCCTCCCTGTTATGTTCTGTGCTTTTCCCCCAGATGCTATCCCAGAAGTTTCTGCTCTCGTCGACATCTGGTATGATGTTATCCCCCTCTACTCCTTCGATATCTTCAAAAAGCCTTCTCTGGTTGGATTCGAACAGTCTATTTTGATTGTAAAATTTACCTCTGTCCTCGTATCTCTTCAGTTTTGCAGCTTGTGCTGTCAGTCTCTGTTTCAGCTCCTCCAGCACTACCTGGTATCTTTTTCTGGGGATATTGTATTTCTTTCTCATTTGTTGTTTAATATCGTTCCTTGTGCAATTTCCTGATTTTATCCTGTCTAATCTACTAATATCTTGTCTACATGTAAGTTGTTTTATCTTTTGTTGTATCCTTCTCTTCCACCATGGTTCTTCATTCTTCCTGGTTTGTCTCTTGATGCCCAACCTTCTCCCAACAACTACAGCCGCTGCATTTAATAGCGTATTGGTATCAGCTATTGTCTTTGTGTTTATGAAAGCTACAACTTCATTTACTTCTGCCATAACTGTTTTTAATATTGATCTTTCCACATTTCTTAAATTCATAGGTTTGAGGGGATTTTCCTTTTCCATTTCTTCAAATATCATTTCTAGTATGGTAATCTTCTCAATACTTGAACCAGCATTCCTCATTCTCTCGCGTATTTGGTCTAATTGATTGCTCTCTTCTCTCTGCCGATCTCTGTTAGCGTTTACTTCTCCATCCGATTGTCTCATTGTAGATGTCGACTCCCTTTCTCGTAATCCCTCTTCGTTCGGTTCCACGTTTTCTTCTTGCCTTATGTTTTCTTGTTCGATTTTTCTCTTCAGCTCTCAATTTCAATATCTGTTAACCATGTATTTGTTCGTATCGCTCTTGCTTGGTCTGCCAACCTTTGTTCAGTGATCTGGAACACCCCAATCTCTCTCCTTTTCGCCAACATTCTTTTTCTGTATCCTCTTTTGCTTGGGTCGCTTCTGATGTAACACTCCATAACAATTTTGTTAATTTCCTTGGTCCATTTTAACTTAGCAGTAGGATTACGACTTGATGATGGCTGCTCTTCCCCATACACCCGGTCGGGCATGGAACTAGTATCAATTCTAGTTCTATTCATGCCGTTTTCATTGTTATTATTATTCATCATCACATAATTACACCGTGAGTTTGCACGGGACAAATGTCCATCCTACGTTGCCCGGCTCGTAGAATAAGGCTGGTTCCTGCCACGGATCGCCAATCCTTGACAGCTATCGTTAGCAACCACATTACGCTTCGGCCATTCACTCTTCGGCACGATTATATAACACCTTGAGTTGCGTAAGAGAGCGGACTACTTTTTGTCTGACCTCTATCCTTCGACCTGCCTGGCAAGGGAAACCCTACCAGGAGCTAATGCTCCCGCCAGTATAGCTCTCAAGATCATCGAGGTACACAAACCCCACCACCACGACAAGGTAGTAGTCCATGGGGGGATTATTATTATTATTATTATTATTATTATTATTATTATTATTATTATTATTATTATTATTATTATTATTATTCAGCAGTTTAAAACGTATGTATGCTATACTTTAAATTATTAATTTATTATTATTATTTTTATTATTATTATTTGGTATTATAGGAAACTTAACTACTTGACTAAATGAACTTCTATTCTAGTGCTATTAGTTCCAGTCTTATGAAACGAAAATTGTTGTTGCAGTTTTTAAATGTTCAATAATTAACAGAAAAAATTCCTGGAAACTTTATTATACCACTGAAATAGGCTATAAAAACGAACATTTCAGTCAAAAAGTGGTAATTTCCACGCGCGACTAAATACCACATGACTTTATGTTGGTGTGACGTCAAGGTGTTTGCAAGTAATGTAAAGATAGCAGAAATTAGTGAGAAAGCTACAAAACACGGTGGAAGATATTGCGTTGCTGCAGGCACTCCTAACAACACTAGTTGCCGAATCACTTGGTCTTTTTTTCAATACGCTCTCTGTTTATCAAACATCTTGACGTCATCAGCAATAAATTCGGACCTATGTCTCAATGACAGATCTTTTATCAAATTAGTCGATTTTGATAGTTAAAAGCAACGTCTTTTTTAGAAAATAGCCAATAGGAAAGTGTGTTCTAAACATGCCTAACAACGAAAAACTGGAAGAAAAAAATTTTGTTTCATAGGCACTAATGTATTTTCTTTTCAGGGTTCATCTTCAAAGTCAAAACAAGTTGTATTTTTTGAGGATTTGATTGACATGGTTTCTGTTGCTGATTTAGCAGACACTCCACTTCGTCCTATCGACATTACCAACAATCCTGATTGGTGAGAATTTTTGAAGCTTTGAATGCACTGCTTAAAAACAAATTAATATAGTTTCTGAAAGACATAGTACAATGACCTATAATTATTTATAAAACAATGACGGGTCGTTGAGGTAACCAACATTAATATCTGCGTACACCATACTTACTATTTTGGAAGGTTAGGTGCAAGCTGTAGACCGATGTTGAACTGCCAACCGCTCGGGTAGCTTGCACCTATCACACCAATTGCTTGGTGGAAAAGAAAACTTACCCTTTCTTTTATTGAATAAAGAGTGGACGGTGGGTACGATATTTGTTCTCCTTCAGCTTTCTAATACACGACCGATTACCTTCCGTGCAAGTGCGCTAATGATTTGTCACGCGCTTTACCAGTCTTTTAGCCATGCGCACAAATGACACCTGCATGCGCACGCGTGCATGGTTACCTAGCTATTAACCTTGACTATTACGTAACCTCACTTAACATGGTTAATCGACTCAGGCAACCATCGATTGATTAATTGGATATATATTACAAGTAAATAAATTAACATGAAAACCAAAAAATAAAAATTGTTGTAAGCAAGTCAGGTAGGTAGATATATAAGATAAGATGCGAGCACACACATTATATTATTTACCCTTTACTTTCTAAATATATGTCTATTTTTTCTGAATTTCAAAAAACCTCAGTTTGTTCTGACAAAATAAGCCTCTGCGGAGGTGAGATCGAGCTGTGATCCAAACACACGGGAAGTTGCGAGACTGAAGAACAACGTAAAAAAACACGAGGCGCTAGGCGAGTGCTTTTTAGCTTTTCGAAAGTCGAGCAACTTCTCAAGTGTTTGGATCACAGTATCCAAACATGGAAAAACAATTAGGTATTTCTTTTAAAAAATAATACAAGAGAACGAGCAGCAAAACATAAGGACATTTTTGCGGGAAATTTCCGTGTTTTGATGGCTTGATCCAAACACGGGTATTGACCAAGCAGAGCCTGTGTAGCATACATGTTATTTTATAATATCATTTCTAAACATTATATGCTTAAATGCCTTTTATTTAAAAGGAATTTATTTTTGACTACACTTCCGCTTGGAATAGAAATAAAAAGATTCCGTAATCAGATAACCGCATTCCTTTTTATTCAAGGGTTGGTCGACCAAAAACAATAAACGACGCCTTCTCGGATGGCTGTAAGTATCTGGACTTGCTGTGTCGCCAAGAGGACCTTGGAGACATTTTTAGAGATAAAATTCAGCTCTTTCCGCCGGACATTCAGAAGCAGTTTGAAAACAAAGTGGACGGTGGTGAAGGGAAAAGGTATGCGACAGTATGCGTAAGGATATAAAGGCTCTGCGTGGGAATAGTAGGGACTTTAACGTTTATGTTATCCCCACCTTATAATATACCCTTTTTATTACATTGTATCACACTAGAATTTGGTTGCGTTGAGCCTAGTTGTCAAAATCCATCTAACATGAAGAAGGGCACGTTGTCCGAAACCTCTGTCGCGCAACCTGTTTGCGTTCGCAGATTACGCTCGTGCCGGCCCGTTGATTCAAGACAACTTGGGACTGTATACTTTCAATGCGTTTATTCCTTCAACATCTACGATCTACAACACTCTCAGTCACTCGATCACTCGTGATGACCAATGCCAATAGCAATGGTCCACACTATGTTTACTGCTTGTTTTAATACGGTAAAACACGGGAAGACATTCTCTATCTATAACGCATTTCCTTAACGTACTGTAGTTCCTATCAACCTCGTTCCCAGGGCATTTTGCCTCCACGGCCGAAGGTCGGCGAAAATGGCCCTGGGATCGGCTGGTCCATTCTAAATTAAATCGGCTTGTCATAAAACTAAATTAATTCAGCCGAGTATAATTTATTCATCTAAATCTGAATGCTGTCTTCAAATTTTACAGCAAATTAGAAGTGATAGCTTTCGCTAAATTGGATATATGCTTCTTCATTCCCTTTGTAAGAGATAACCATGGATGTATGGTGGATTATTAAGCTTGTTAGCTGCTTTTATGCCTACGAATGCTGACATGAACAACTCTGAAGAGCATTGAACATTTCTCAATTATTCAGGCCAACACAGTAGACAATGGCAATGGACAAAGACCACAAAAATTATCATATCTAAACACCCAGAAATTCTGGGTGTCATGTGACCAGCTGATCCCAGGGCCATTTTCGCCGAGGTACGAGGTTGAGTTCCTATGGGCTTATATTTGTTTTCATTAGTGAAGAGTTCATTTTCCTGATTTTGTTAATTTAATGAGTTGCGTCATTGTCGCAACTCCTAATCCTAATTTTATGGTTTCCTTAATTGCTATATTTCCCGTTCTAATTTATTATACAAAGTTATCTAACTAATTGACATTCCACAACAACGTCGTCTATGAAAATACGTATTAAGTACTCTTAATTATTTTTCGACATATTGAAGTTCTCTTATTTCTCTTTTTCATATTATAACCAGTTCTTTTGAGAACTTAGCAGCTTTCATATTTCTTCAAATGCTGAACGCCAAATCGAAATCGTGTACAGGCGCCAATCAGGAAAGGTTTGCGAAAAAGCGCGCGAAAAGATTTAGTGCTGAGCCAATCAGGAAAGGTTTGCGAAAAAGCGCGCGAAAAGGTTTAGTGTTGAGCCAATCAGGAAAGGTTTGCGAAAAAGCGCGCGAAAAGTTTTAGTGCTGGGCCAATCAGGAATATCTTTCGTTCTTCTATATTATCCTTTTATGACGAACTATAAAAGGTAAATTTTACCTGGCTAGTGAATATTGTTTTTGGATGTTTTTTACGTTTTCCAAGTTTTTAATTTTTTTGAACTTCAGCTGGGAAAATCCATGATCCAACGTTTCGACACTCCAATCTAGTGTCTTCATTAGGGGTGATCCTTGTAAGGTTAGGATCCCTATTTATACCCACATAGAACTGATGGTGACGTTATCTATTAACACGATGCAAATAAGCTTCTGGTAATATACCACCGTCATTCAATGGTGCGTGGGCGCTATTGATATGTCAAGCCTCCAGACAACGTCTTTGATAAATAATTTCCCAACGCAACCATGCAGGTGATAAATCAGACATTTTGACGCTACTCTGGCTTTAAAAAGTTTTTTGAACGTAACTTTAAAAGTTGCTGTCCATGTGACCCAACGTTTCGACACTCCAATCTAGTGTCTTCATCAGGGGTGATTGTTGTAAAGTATACCGTCATATAACCGATGATGACGTTATCTATTAACAAGATGCAAATAAGCTTCTGCCGTGGGCGCTATTGATATGCCAAGCCTCCAGACAACGTCTTTGATGGTAGCGCGGATTAGTGGTAATGATTTTGGAATTTTTCCACACAATCTCATGGTTGGTTAAGCATGCGTGCCCGACAAAGCAGAATTTTCCTTTTTTGAAAAGAAAACAGCCTTTTGGTGTTCTTTTAAACGCGTGCGAAACTGACGTTTAATTTGACCGATCGGTCAAGTCTGACCCAACGTCAAGACAGGTTTTTGAGCAACTTTTGCGTTGAAACTATACCTAAGGCTAAGATTCTTTTAAT
>JAYKKM010000216.1:3165000-3180000 GCA_035772405.1 Chrysogorgia sp. JL179-B06
GGTTAATGCAGGTTCGATCCCTGTCCGGGCCGCAGAAACATTTTTCTGATGACATGAGCTTGACGATCGTGTATGTATTGTTTGCTACAGCATGTTGGCTGAACAATATTGTTGAACGAACAATGTTGTTCAGCATTGTTTGAACTAACAGGAAAAAATATCGATAGAACAAGCATGACGTTCACTATTGTTATCATTGTTGCTCTGCGTTTTTAGCAATTAGTTGTAACATCGTTCACAGTTGGCAACACAACATTGTTCACAGTTGGCAATACAACATTGTTCACAGTTGGCAGTACAACATTGTTCACAGTTGGCAATACAACATTGTTCACAGTTGGCAGTACAACATTGTTCACAGTTGGCAGCACAACATTGTTCACAGTTGGCAGTACAACATTGTTCACAGTTGGCAATACAACATTGTTCACAGTTGGCAGTACAACATTGTTCACAGTTGGCAATACAACATTGTTCACAGTTGGCAGTACAACATTGTTCACAGTTGGCAATACAACATTGTTCACAGTTGGCAGTACAACATTGTTCACAGTTGGCAGTACAACATTGTTCACAGTTGGGACATTGTTCACAGTTGGCAACACAATTACATTGTTCACAGTTGGCAACACAACATTGTTCACAGTTGGCAACACAACATTGTTCACAGTTGGTAGCACAACATTGTTCACATGAGTTGGTAGCACAACATTGTTCACAGTTGGCAGTACAACATTGTTCACAGTTGGCAACACAACGTTGTTCACAGTTGGCAACACAACATTGTTCACAGTTGGCAACACAACATTGTTCACAGTTGACAGCACAACTTTGTTCACAGTTGACAGCACAACTTTGTTCACAGTTGACAGCACAACATTGTTCACAGTTGGCAGTACAACAGTTGGCAGCATAACATTGTTCACAGTTGGCAGCACAACTTTGTTCACAGTTGACAGCACAACTTTGTTCACAGTTGACAGCACAACTTTGTTCACAGTTGACAGCACAACATTGTTCACAGTTGGCAGTACAACAGTTGGCAGTACAACATTGTTCACAGTTGGCAGCACAACTTTGTTCACAGTTGACAGCACAACTTTGTTCACAGTTGACAGCACAACATTGTTCACAGTTGGCAGTACAACAGTTGGCAGCATAACATTGTTCACAGTTGGCAGCACAACTTTGTTCACAGTTGACAGCACAACTTTGTTCACAGTTGACAGCATAACATTGTTCACAGTTGGCAGCACAACTTTGTTCACAGTTGGCAGCACAACTTTGTTCACAGTTGACAGCACAACTTTGTTCACAGTTGACAGCACAACTTTGTTTACAGTTGGCAGCATAACATTGTTCACAGTTGACAGCACAACATTGTTCACAGTTGGCAGTACAACAGTTGGCAGCATAACATTGTTCACAGTTGGCAGCACAACTTTGTTCACAGTTGGCAGCACAACTTTGTTCACAGTTGACAGCACAACATTGTTCACAGTTGGCAGTACAACAGTTGGCAGCATAACATTATTCACATATGTCAGCACAACTTTGTTCACAGTTGACAGCATAACATTGTTCACAGTTGGCAGCACAACTTTGTTCACAGTTGGCAGCACAACTTTGTTCACAGTTGACAGCACAACTTTGTTCACAGTTGACAGCACAACTTTGTTTACAGTTGGCAGCACAACATTGTTCACAGTTGACAACACAACATTGTTTACAGTTGGCAACACAACATTGTTCACAGTTGGTAGCACAACATTGTTCACATGAGTTGGTAGCACAACATTGTTCACAGTTGGCAACACAACGTTGTTCACAGTTGGCAACACAACATTGTTCACAGTTGGCAACACAACATTGTTCACAGTTGGCAGCACAACTTTGTTCACAGTTGACAGCACAACTTTGTTCACAGTTGACATCATAACATTGTTCACAGTTGGCAGCACAACTTTGTTCACAGTTGGCAGCACAACTTTGTTCACAGTTGACAGCACAACTTTGTTCACAGTTGACAGCACAACTTTGTTCACAGTTGACAGCACAACTTTGTTCACAGTTGACAGCACAACTTTGTCTACAGTTGGCAGCATAACATTGTTCACAGTTGGCAGCACAACTTTGTTCACAGTTGACAGCACAACATTGTTCACAGTTGGCAGCATAACATTGTTCACAGTTGGCAGCACAACTTTGTTCACAGTTGACAGCACAACTTTGTTCACAGTTGGCAGCACAACATTGTTCACAGTTGACAACACAACATTGTTTACAGTTGGCAGCATAACATTGTTCACAGTTGACAGCACAACTTTGTTCACAGTTGACAGCACAACTTTGTTCATAGTTGACAGCACAACTTTGTTCACAGTTGGCAGCACAACTTTGTTTACAGTTGGCAGCACAACATTGTTTACAGTTGGCAGCACAACATTGTTTACAGTTGGCAGCACAACATTGTTTACAGTTGGCAGTACAACATTGTTCACAGTTGGCAGCACAACATTGTTCACAGTTGGAAGCACAACATTGTTCACAACTGGCGGCACAACATTGTTCACAACTGGCAGTACAACATTGTTCACAGTTGGCAGCGCAGGATTGTTCACATTTATTTAGCGGTCACCCAAAAGTCCTTGGGACATGAACTACAACTCCTCAAAAACAGCGATGTGTCTCAACAATTTTGGACTGGATTGTCTGAAAATGGTGAATTGAAAATAATTGAAGAAAAAGCAGTTTATTAATATTGTAACATAGTAAAAAGTCGATTGTATCAAGCAAAACGAGCCCCCGTTATCTACTCCCTCCCCCCCCCTCTCAATGGAGCAGGGGTCACTGGAGCAGAGTATGTGCAGAGTTCCGCCCGGGAGGCCTCATATCGCGCGATGCTTCTATACTCGACACAGACTCTAATTTCCCTACATGTGTGAGCGCGTTTATGTGATTTGTGGAGAAGTTGCGCAAAAAAGCAACGCCAAAACCGTCATTTCTTCGATTATTTTCAATTCACTATTTTCAGACAATCCTGACCAAATGTCTTTGTGTCATCAACTGCAAATCCTCAAAAACAGCGATGTACCAATTTTTCTAGCCAGGATTGTATTTTAAGCGGACGCGATCACCCATTTATACAGTCCCAATGTAAAGTTACATTGTTTTGAATCTCTCCTAACGGCCACCAGAAAATAATTACAAATAATACAATATGGCGAATGCTATTTTTAATTTAAAGTGCCTATAACGTCAAAAAAAATTACTTTGTTTTTTTCATGCATAATGACGTATCAGAGAATGTTATATATCTTTGCCTTTATGAAATGAAAACACTAAAGTGTGAATAATATGTGCGCGTGTTTCTCCTACAACACCAAACTTCTTGATTTTAAAGATTTCGTTTGAGAATGAAAGTGTTACACAAACTTCTCCGGTAAGTCAATATGCATGTGTGACGAAATTCCAGACATTTACATATCAAACAAACTGAAATATTTCAAAAACAAAGCGAAGAAGCAAAAATCTTCAAAAGAAGTTACTTTATCATTTTTAAAAGTTCTTCCAAATAAGACAATAAAATTTGCTGACGTTATAGGCATTCTAAAGATAAAATTGGATCTAACAACTTATCGATCACAGTCTTGATTCACTTAAGAGCTCGACATTTCGCCACTTCCGTACTAATAATTAACAATTGCCGTGAAAATCAAAACAAGCACTTTTTTTTCTGTTGGGCTTTATATGACATATAAGCGGTGGGATTATTTGACTGCAAGTTGAGATATCCGTACCAGACATTTTGCATGTGATGTTTGCCTCTACTTTTACTTTCACTTTTGTTATATTTGGACAGAAATTTGAGATACCTGCACCAGACATTATGTGATGTTTGCTTTTACTTTCGCTGTCAAGTTTTGTTATATTTCAATAGAAAGTTGAGATGTATAGTTTAAAACACGAGCAGCAGTGTTTTATCGGGTAGATAAAACACGAGGCGATAGCCGAGTGTTTTAGACCAGATAAAACACGTGCTGCAAGTGTTTTGAACGGCTTCAAAAACGACTGCATCTAAATAACCATGTTTACCAACTATTTCAGTGATTCAAGCCATTTTCGCCGAGAAAATCGAAGGAAAAGTTTATGATCAGGACGAATCTTTATCACCATTTTAAGACACGATACGGTCTTGATTTTCCTCTGTGTTTTCCTCATATGAATTATTAATGTTTGGGGTTAGTTTTAATTAGGTTTATAATTTTTTATACCTGTACCTGTAATTTTTTATACCTGTATGAATGATTTAAATTTGTACCGCGTGTACAAATCTAGCTCTTTGATTGGATAATTTATAGTTGAGTTTTAATATATACTATTCATAAAGTGTTTTTGAAAATTTATGTGAAAACTGGGAATCGAACCCAATAGTCAGGTGGCTTAACGAAACCATCGTTAGTTGTCGGATAAAAGCACCAAACTTTCCTCAGACCTTCAACTGGTTATCAACTTTAATTGCTTTGAAATTATTCCAGGGGATTTTTTTTGTCTATATGTTTCCTTATAAAGATAAAAATGTCAAATTTTAGAATTTCCCTTCCAGGAATTTGGATCATACCAGTAAAAACTACACGAAAAAAGGAGCAAAAAATGAGCTATTGCACGATACTGTAAGTTGCATAGTAATGAAGTTATAGTCTAAGGAAGTTTGATAAAATCCACAATGCGCATGCGCAGTCACAATATCTCGCAATTTAAAAGTTTGATTTCTCTTGATGGATTTGCCGTATACAGACGGCGGAAATGTCTCCTTTTGCTCCCTTTCTGAAGTTCTTTCTATTGGTGTGATTCGTTTTGTGGAGCCGAGATGCTAAATGTTGACATATTTTTCTTTATAAGGAAACATATAGACAACAAACAAAAACTACACCAAACCTCGTTGGTTTCTTCATCCTCCTCAACTAGTGATTCATTGACGATAAAGTTTTGAAGAATGTTGTGCTGTTGAATGTAGTATTCACAGGTGTTTCTCATTTCCTCCTCTATGAGCGACTTTTCTTCCATGCAGAAATAAAAAATTCAAAGTTAATAACCAGTTGAAGATCTGAGAAAAGTTTGGTGCTTTTTTTCGGCCAGTAACGACAGCAACAAAATTTGACGTTAAGCCACCCGACTAAAAGGCCAAGGTCTCGCATGGCTTATCGTATACCAGCGATTCCCCGATTTCACCAACGTTGACTTATGAACGTTCGTTTTCTTTGAAATACTAAAAGATCATTGGTTTTTTAATTGTAATTGTTACAAATAAACATCACTAACATGTTCCGAAAATTAATCACTTCTTCTAATATAATGTAGGAAACTTCTCAAACTCATTAATAATTCATGATGAAAATTCAAAATAAATCCATATTTAATGAGTATTTAGAAATAAGAGGAAGATTACGGCCAAATTTCGCTAACAATTTAACCACAATTTTCAAACAAAATATGGATTCGTTTGAGAAGAAAGTTCTAACACTCGTAATTGTTCATCATGCACGAACAAACGCCGGTTTGTCCGTATTTAGAAATCAGAAGAAGAACGCTTACTCGTGTTAGAACTATTACATCCAGACACAATTCACAGTACTCACTTTCATTTAAGGTTAGGACACACGAGGAGACAAATCGCGCGGGCATCTTGCGGGGACATTTCCCCGGTTGAGGACACACGAGGCACATGTCATAGAAGAAAAGGAAAATAAAATAACGTTCTTTGACTGGTTTATTTTATTTTTGTCGCAGGGACTAGTTGCTGTTTATACGACGGACATGTTGATTTCGCATGGTGCAACGACGGGATTTGTCCCTGCAACAGGTCCCCGTAACACGTCCCCGCGATTTGTTGCCCTTTATGGTTTAGATGCATAGTAAGAAATGAAAGATGCATAGGAAGAGAAGTTAGGTCAATAAGCCCACAGATCACTCCGCTGATTGTTCTTAACATGCATCTAAACCGTAAATCGGCTCGATTGATCACAGTGTGATCACAGTATAAGTTTTCTATTTTGGCAGTACACCAACCTTTGATTATTTTGATTTCGATTTGTATATTTCTTCAAATTGCTTGCGGGAATAACTAACCGTTCGTACGAAAGCGAGGCGATCATAGGAATAAAACGCTTTCTTACGGTTCTAAATAAAGGAAAAATTGATACTATGCGAAAGATTACATGGGAAAAATACGTAATACATTGTCTCCCTGTCGCCTACGAAAAACTGGAGTGGCGCTACATCATCTTGATATATAATTTACATAAGAACAAGTCAATAAAGGCGGTGATGTGTCAAGCGAGTCATTTGGCAAACACAAACCGTAGTCGACCTGCTGTCATCTGGCCTCTGACGTTGTTTTCAACATGTAGTTACGATTCGAGTTCAAGAGTTTATCGTCAACGCGGTGCATATAGTTTCTACACATGGAACAACACGAAGGGGTGAACTCTTCGAGCGAATTGAAATCCAAGGAGTTCTGGTCTAGTGTCCTAGCGGAGTTCCTCGGCACTACATTCCTCGTCTATATAGTGTCTTCTGTGTCTGTGTCGAATGAATATCTGCATGATACAGCCGGCGTGTCAAGCTGCCACCATCTTCACATTACATTCGCCTATGGTCTCGGCACCGCAACTTTGTCTCTCATGTGGCCGAACGAAGGGCTATTCAACCCTGCTCTAGTCGTCGCCTTTACGTCGACAGGCAAACTCCTGCTCGCAAAAGGTGTTCTGTTTATTGTTATGGAGATTATCGGAGGTAATTTATGAGACTTCTATATGTCAGGACAATTTGAACGAAGCTTGGATAACTCGCTATATCCCGCAGATAAATTTTCATATATATATATATATATATATATATATATATATATATATATAATATATATATATATATATATATATATATATATATATATATATATATATAAATATATATATATATATATATAAATAAATTTATCCATTGGACGAGACTTATTCACTGGCTGACGTTTCATATTAGAATCCCGAATTCAAATATAACCCTAAACTTTACCATAAACCTAATATATATAATTTCGAATTTTACTTTCGATATATTACGACCGTCATTTCGGGAATTAAATATGAAACTTCACCCGACGTACGACGCCTGGATAACTCCCTATATCCGGCAGCGAATAACTCGCCGTATGGCAGATTTCCCTATAGATGTCATAGCAATTTTATCCGTTCGATAAGATTTATTCACCAGATAAGTTATTTCCAAGCTTTGTACAACCTGCCCCAAAATGATAATTATTGGAATACCATTGCTGTGTTAAACTTAAAGCTATAGTGTAAATTTGTTCGGGGTAATTTGCGAGCACGAATTGCCACCGGCATGAGCAATTCAACGCGTCAATTTGTTATTCGAAGTTAATAAAACACGCATCCTTAATGTTGTGTATATATACTTTATCCGCAACTGTGCATTAAATTATTCAGCGGCTCGGCGTAACAGAGAAACACATGCAGACAAAAGGTTGTCTTTAATTCTCAATGCGAGAATAATAAAGGTCGGTGTTGCTTTGTTATCCAATTACTATAGGAGCCGTTGAAATTGGGCATCTTCCTCGGAGAGACAATGAACACACTACGTAATAGTCTTATCAAGTTATTTTCCCACGGTTTAGAAGCTTTACGGGAACACAAATCCTAACCATAACAACCCAAATAATAACTCGAATCCTCACCCTGAAATAAAGGACTACTAACCCTATTTCTAAACCCAACAATGATGTAATATTCTGCATGTTCTGTACACAAAGGAGACGCGTATACGACCGTCTCCCGCTTCATGATCGTTTCGCTCGTTGCGAAACAAATTAGACATTCACGTCTTTCCGTTTGCACTGGTTGTCTGAGTGGAATTTGTTTGAGTAGAATGTAGAGTCTACACACAGGCTACCAGATAAGTCGTTCAATTCAGAAATATTACAAACGGGAAGTTCGATTTGGCAAAAATGTCGCTTGAATGGAAAATGTATAATTTCGCGAAGCTTGCTCGTTTCGAGTAAATGTTGTTCGAATTAGATGTATGGCGTTCAAATGGTCATATTGAAAATTTGACATTATATAAACGCGCCATACGATTACCGTATGTTATTTTAATATTACAAGGCATATGATCGCCTTGATACGTGGTTTCAATTCTACATTCTATTTATTTGATCCTCTATGCTATAAAAAATTTCTAGCAATCATTCTGCTGGCATGCCTGATCCTGAAAACTTCGATCCAACTTCGTACCTAGCTGTAATTTAAGCCGCGTCACGTTTGAACGACAAACTACAGGAAAAGGTGAAATTGTTGTTTATATAAAAGAAAAGGAACTCCTCTCGTTGAACTAAAAGCGAAATGACCCTCGTGGCGTGAAAGCAAAAGTGGCAGTGAAAACTCAATTAACAAAAACTGATAGCCATCGAACGAGAAGCTTAATCTCCATATACCTGTAGACTGTATTCATAAATTACCGCAGTTTAATATTCTTTTATGTGTCAGTATTGACATTAACCTTTCGAGCCTCGTTCTTGTGTGGAAATTATTTTGAATTATAAACACAAGTACGACGAGGCTCAAAACGATAATTTAAATGCACATAAAAGAATATAAAATTAGCGGCCATTTTGGAATACGTTCTGTAGTGTTGTGCTGCGTAGGTACAGTGTAGAAATACAAATCGATAACTGCAGAAAAATGCTGTTATACTGCCGAGATAGTGTGTGTATAGGAAGCCTTCGTCAGAGACTAAGAGAGAGAAACGTAAAGTGTGATGATAAACGTGTTGTGCTACAGTACGTAGGTAGTGTAGATATATAAATTGAAAGGTTGGTGTACTTCTAATTAAATAGAGGAGGTCTAACGCTTCGAGCGAAGACCCTTCATCAGAGAGTGAAACGTAAAGTCAGTTCACCAATCACTTTAAGTTTCATTCTCTGACGAAGGGCCTTCATAGATTAAATAAAGCATCGATCAAAATATGTCAAAGGGGAATACGAATCAAAAACTCTAAAAGGTTGGTGTAGGAGGTCTAAGGTTTCGGGCGAAAGCGTGAATACTTCACGTTTTACTCTCAGCCGAAATTTCCCATATCATATTTTCAGCCATTGAACAGGTGAAAATTCATTATATACGCATGCGTATAACGAGAGAATACGTACAGTCTCTTTACATTTCTCTTATATGATTTTACTTTATACATCATGTTCGATTTCAGCCGCCGGGCTCTGATGAGATTGTTCGTGTAATTTCACCGCCACTCATGTGCGCATAAATCAATGACACCAATCTATTTTGCTTCTGATATTTGCTAGATAGATAGATATATAAAGCTTCGAGCTATTTGCACAAATATGTTTTCTTTTCGGAGATCCATCCGAAGCCAAATATTTTCATTAATTCCAAAAGCAAACGCGCGTACGGAAGTAGCAAGTTTGCAACATCTAATTGCAACATCAAAACGTTTCACTATTTTATACACATTGCGCTTAATCGGCCCGATTTATGATTTAGATGCGTGGTAAGGACGAGTAACTGTCTCATGTGGAATGATTTGTGGGCTCATAATTCGTACTCCTCTGCTTGCTTACTGCATGCATCTAAACCATAAATCGGCCCGCGATTAATCGCAGTAAACGTACCTCCAGGCGGTTTTCCAGTGATGAAAAGAAAGTGCTTGCAACTCGCTGCAAGTGGATCAACAGTAGGTCTCATCCTCCCCTATAAGCTCCCAAATGGAGAGGAAGTGCGAAGAAAGCTTAAAGAAACTTGTCTCAGGCCAATGTTGATATTGCCTATTGGAGCCGAGAATGATGGGATCTAGTGCTGACCCACTTGCGAACTGCGAGCAAGTTCTTGCGCGATTACTGGATAAGAGGCTTAACGAAGGACAAGCGCTCGAATTTTTATACCTCCTACAAACTATTTCGGCAGTATACCAAGCTGCAGTTTTTTATTTATATTTCTAAACTACCTACGAAGCACAACACTTTTGATCACACGTTACGTCTCACTCTCTGACGAAGGGTCTTCGCTCGAAACGTTTATAGATCTCCTACACACTATTTCGGATGTACACCAAGCTTTTCGAGTTCTCGACTAGAAGAGAAATGGAATTATAGGACACGAGCGCCTTGGCTATACTCTATGTATCGAGCAAGTGTTCCTTTGTTTTAGGGGCTGTTATTATACGAGCCAGGCTATAACCGGGCTGAGTTGTCACGAAAATCTTTTCCTGTTCCCAAAAAGATGTTTGAATTAACTTTATGCTCTTCATACAGCTAAACTAAGCCAGTCGAACAGTTCTGCTTTGAAATATCATTTTGGGTGTCTATAGTAGCCGTGATAAAAACCTCGTTAAGCGAATCAGCCGGCTAATCGGGCTGAGTTGCCACGAAAATCTTTCCTCGACCCAAAATGATCATTTGCATTAACTTTATGCTCTTCCTACAGCAAAACTAAACCAGTTGTGCTTTGAAATATAATTTTGGGTGTCTGTAGTAGCCATGATAAAAACTTCGTTAAGCCAATCAGCTGGCTAACTGGGCTAGCCCGCGGCTCGTATAAACAGCCCCTTGTTGTCCGTAAGCAGCTGGAAAAGCTGCAAGCTGAAACAAAGCAGAAAGCTCGAGACCAGCATAAATAGAATAATGCAAAATATAGGCATTTCCATAATTTTCCTTTTTTTTAGTTCAATGCATGGCGTGCAAAATAAATATACAATGGTTATACAAGCTTGGCTTGTTTTCGATCTGTATTATACCACATATTTTACTCTGATGAAGAGCCCTCGCTTGAAACTGATGCAGTGTCTTAATTATTCCTTCATTTTGGCACTATACTACTTTCTTCTTTGGATATACTTTGAGATTACTACAACTATACGGTTGAATAAATTACTTCTAATTTCAACATATTTGTCCAACAATATGATGATTTTGGCACTATACTACTTTCTTCTTTGGATATACTTTGATTATACATTAGGGAGTTTAAGATTACTACGGTTGAATAAATTACTTCTAATTTCAACATATTTGTCACCGATTAGTTATCTACCCATGACTGTGTTTTCCCCAAAGGTTTTCATGCATGTAGCTACTCCGACCTCGCGTTCTTATTAAAAATTAAACGAACGGCGTTCGGGTTTAGAAATTTCGCATATATATATATAATATATTCCTTCCCTAGTATAGGGTTGAATTGTTTTTCAACCGCAGTCGTAGTTCTTTGTCGGAATCTTAAACTCCCTATTATCTGCGCAGCACCCTATACTTTAATTTATAAATATAATTTATCAAACTATCGGCATTTCTATGCTTTTTGTTTTGATTTCCTTTCTTTTGTCCAACATCGTGCGAAATTAAAAGCTGCTGGAGCAAACCCAGTTGTTCAAATGTTGTTGAGCTTAATTAATCCAAAATAAGTGAACATTTTGTGAACGAAATAGAAATGGCAATGATGTTCAGTGTCTTAATCGACATGATTAACCTACACTATACTTAGTCGACGGAAACTTGTTGACTCGAGCGGGATTTGAACTCGACCTTTGAGATTCCTGTCCGCTGCTCTACCAGGTGAGCTACCGCGCAGACTGAAATAGTTTTCTGTTCTCATGTGGAACAAATTTAGAAAGGTTTCGGTGCTAGAGATAGTTGGAACAACAGTTTTCAAATATAAAGTGGCATAAAAACTATATGAAATATATGACTATATATATATAAAAATCCACATCCATAAAAACTACAGAGGGAACTAGCAAGCTCATAGACCTCTCCCATAATGGCGGCCAGTGTAAATATTATTTTATATGCATCCAAATTAGCCTTTCTGGCCTCGTTACAAAGCAAAGATTCTTTGGAATTACAGACACGCGAACGAGGTCAGAAAGGCTAATTTAAATGAATATAAAAGAATATTTAATTTGGGTGCAATTATGAAAGAGGTCTATTTGTAAAAGTCCTAGTTTAAAATTTTGAAGATCCTTATATAGTTTCTCTTAAGTCACGTAACATTACATTAAGTCATGCAACATTAAGTCACGTAACATTACATTAAGTCACGTAACATTACATTACATTAAGTCACGTAAAAAATTACATATTAAGTCACATTACATTACATTAAGTCACGTAATTATTCTTATATTAAAGTGTTATCTAATTTATTCCAATCCTTAAGTCCTTCACGGAAAACCATTTGGTATTTGTGTTATAAAATAACGATAGAGAAACGAGTTTATATGACGGAGTACCAAGGGCATACGCAGGATTTTTCAAACGGCGGTCGTTTTACCTCTCATGAAATTATTTCGGGGTGGGGGTCAGGGGGCAACCGGAATTCTTCCCGATATGTTATACACTGAAAGTCTAAAAACGCTTTTAATTTGAGTTGTTTGTTTTATAAAAACTCAAGGTTTTTACAGGAATGTAAAAATTCCCCTCCATGCACATCATAATGACAGGATCTACTTAGTACAGTTTCTGTCTTTCTGACTTATGTATAACTTTTTGTTGTTTTTGTATAATATTGTTACTAATTGGATCCAAAATGGGTGTGCGATGGTACCCACCGACCCCCTTCGTACGCCCCTGGAGAGTACGGGATTATATTCACAAGTGTATGTATTGTTGAACGAACAAGCGAAAATAAGACAAAGCACTTTCGCTGGCGGTTCCTGATTGGCTTTTAAATTATTCTCTTGTTTTTCATTGGTTATATTTTCATGCCATATGAAGAGCTGTACGATTTTGATAACCAAGCTTTACGCAACAATATCCTTGTGTGGTACATGTTATAAATGCATTTTCTGTACTAAATTAATTATAATTAGCTGTACTATGTTAATAAACTCTGTGATTTTAAATCTTTCACTGACCATTTTTTGACCTCAAGGTATTGCTGGAGCTTCGCTAACGTACGCATTAACTCCCGTAGTCTCTCGCTCGAACTCAACACTTGGCGATACTGTCTTGTCCGACGACATCAGCACCATCCAAGGACTATTCATTGAGCTTCTACTTACATTTATACTGACGCTGGCCGTATATGCTGCCAAGGACCCTAGGCGCAACTGTGGTGGCTATGACGTTTCACTTGCGTACGGATTTGCTGTCATGGTGTGTCATTTCGTTGGGGTGAGTCTGTTGTCTTGGTTCTCAAACTATCTAATAATTCGTAAACCAAAGACAAAGAAAATCTCTTGATGATGGAGGATTTTCCATACATTTATTTAAACTGTTATTTTGATTTTCTCTCAAAGTACATGTTCGTTTGCAAGTTCAAACACTCGTAAAGAAATCAACAAACTCTCCCTTAGCTTTCGGGGTCATCACTAATTTACCTCGTGCCATGCTATTACTTATAATAATTGCACTCTTCTTGCTGAATCAGAATGCAACAATTTTGTCATGCGGTATGAATAATAACCTGCTTGTTAAAACTTTTCTTGTATATATTTCAGTATAAATACACGTCTTGTGGTGTGAACCCTTCGCGATCTTTCGGACCCGCTGTAGTTCGCCAAATTACTGGTTTGGGCAAACCACGTACTGAATGGGAGTATCACTGGGTGAGAATAACGTTTAAATGTAAAGATTTCATGTATTGTCACTCCCTCATCTCTCTTGTTTTGCCTCTCTCCCTCCCACCAAGATGTGTCTGTCTGTCTGTCTGTCTCTCTTTTCCTTCCTTCCTATCCTTCTCTTCCTTCCTTCCTATCCACGTCCTTCCTTCCTATCTTGCTTCCTTCCTTTTTAGCAAAATTTCCGCTTTTCCCTTTTCTTTGTAGATCTACTGGATTGGTCCCATTGGAGGTGCTTTACTAGCTGGAGTGCTGTATCACTTTTTGTACTCTCGACCAATCCAAGATTACGAGATTTCCAAAGCCACAGGCACCGGGAGAGATCGCTACCGTGAATCTGAAACAATTTTATAGACTTTATTGGTCTCACAGCAGTTTATTAGAGCATTTTGTCTGCTCACTACACACAGCCAAGCGCATGAGAGCGACATTCGCCAATCAGCGATCACGAATTATTTTAAATAAATAATAAATACTCTTAATCTATCTATCTATATCTATATATATATATATATATATATATATATATATATATATATATATATATATATATATATATATATATATATATATATATATATATATATATATATATATATATATATATATATATATATATAATATATATATATATATATATATATATATATATATATATATATATATGTATATATATGTATATATATGTATATATATGTATATATATATGTATATATGTGTATATATGTATATATATGTATATATGTATATATATGTATATATATATATATATATATTATATATGTATATATATGTATATATATGTATATATATATATATATATATATATATATATATATATATATATATGTATATATATATGTATATATATATATATATATATATATATATATATATATATATATATATATATATGTATATGTATATCTCATCAGAGTGTTACATGCAAGTACAAATCCCCGTAATTATGCATGGTCTCTTATTCTAAATGTATACGATATTGCAAAAAATATCGAATTTTCTCAAATTTTTTACTACATTAATAAATAAAGGAATACCAAATGTTTCCACGTGCATGATACAGCATTTGACCTCTAAACCCTTGGGATGTTGCGAGACTTTCGAAAAGCGTACAAAAACACAATCCGATACGCGAGAGTTTTTTTAGCTTTTCGAATATCGAAGTGTTAAGGTGACTCGATTTGAAAAAAAACCTATAAATAATCAGATCTTTCCCTCTAAAACGTTTCACAGTGTAGATTTGTGCTTCATTCAAGTTTCTTGAAATGTAATTTCTATGAAATGTAATTTTTCATAACTTTTTCCTATCAAGCCACCTTAATACTGAATAATCAATTT
>JAYKKM010000216.1:3185000-3215000 GCA_035772405.1 Chrysogorgia sp. JL179-B06
TCACACCTATAATCGAGAGATAAAAGCATCACATGTTGAACGTGTTATTGGTACGTTAAAAACTATGGTTCGTAGAGTTTTAACAATGACTGATAATTTTGATTATTATACTTATTTACCTGTGATTATCGATCGTTATAATAATTCTCCACATAAATCTTTGGGAGGTTCAACACCATTTATAATTGATAAAGGAACAAAGAAATTAAAACAATTAAAATATAAAATGTTACGTGATCAATTAAATTATCCCATTCCTACAAAAAGTATTGTCCTTGAAGGGACTCGTGTACGTATTGCAAGAGTAAAAAACAATATTTTTGAAAAAAGCAGTCTTAGACGTTGGACAAAGGAAATATTTAAAGTTGAAAAAGTGTTTGTAACAGACCCTGTTACATATCAATTAAAAGATTTAAAAGGTGAAAAAATTAAAGGAATTTTTTATCGTGAAGAATTACAATTATTTAAAAAATGAGTTTATATATCGCAAGTAATACAAAATCAAAAATTGGAATTCTAATTTAGTAAATAAATTTACTATGCATCTTGTTCATCCTATTGATGGTTTAGATAAAGATGCGTATCTAGATGTACAAAATATTTGTTACCCTCCGGCTACAAAAAATGTTGATGAAAAAATGTTATTTCACTTTTAAATACGAATTTCAGAAATTCATGAAGAATAAACATATGGTGCTACCAATTACCACGAGCAGATTATTCTTACGAGTAGGAAATATAATTTCTGACTTAAAACGTTTACTTGATTATATGAATAATATTTTAAAAGAATATGATGTTGAATTGAGTTTAGAAAAGAATGGAAAAGTGTATTTAAATGTTAATTTTGGAACAGAATATTGGCTCATACAATATAATAGTAAAAAAGCTCATGATAATGGTGAAGGTTCTAAATTTCGTTTATCGTCAAAAGTTGCAAAAATAGATTTTGAATTAAGTATGAGTGATACTTTATCGTTTATGTTGGGTTTTAAAAATTCAATAATAGAAATAAATAATGAAAAAGAAAATGTTATTGAAATAGAAGCTGATTATTTACCCGATGTATCAGATGGTTTAAACAAAATGTTTATATATTGTGAAGAATTAGAAGCAACATTAGTTGGTGATTCATGCTCTGAATTGTTAACAACAATTCCTATTCAGTGGTCGGGTCAAGGAAAAGGAAATTGGGAATTAGTTTTTTTTACACCTCCAAAAATCCAAAAATATTTAAAAAATTTAAAAAGAGCATTATTGCCGATTTGGATATATTACAATTAAAGACAGTACAGATATATTGATTCCTTTTGATTCTGGAACTGTTTAGTTCGATTGTTTAATTCATTATATGCTTAGAATTCGTCTTAAAACAGTAAGGAACGTTCTACAAATTGAAGAATATGAATTTAGTTATCCTTTTAACACATACGCTGAAATTAAAAATGAAAAAACAATTTATTGGATTTTAGACAGTGTTGAGAACACGGGAATTAATAAATCTTTTTCTATTTCTTATTTCAAAAAAAAAATTTTTACAATCCATCCAATAATAAATCAAAACCCAATAATTCATGAAAGAAAAGAATGTAATCTACTAATGCTAAAAAACACAAATTTAAAAGATAAACAATTTGATGGACAACAAATGTTATTGTTTGAAAAAAGAGTTTTATTTAATGATATAGACGAGAATATATAAGCAATTGCTTCATTTTTTAAAAATGGAAAGAGAAGTATTTCCCAATGTTTTGCATAAAAGAAACAGTGCAGAAGCTCAAGAACATATTCAATTTCATCTTTTATATAGTGCTGGTGACAGTTTGACTGCTGAAAATATAATAATTAATATGAAATTATTTGAAGAAAAATAATGAATAACCATTTAACATGTAAAGAGGAAAACCTTATTCTTCTACATATTTTTATGTAAAAGTGTGAAAAAAATCCTACTCAAGCGGATATTTTATTAAATTCTAATGTTGGACTACCTCAAACTTTAAACCCTGATTATCAAAAAAAATAGAAAATAAAAAATAAAAAAAATAAAAATTGATCCAGATGTATCACGTTCAATTTTACAAAATAGAAATTAATTGTTGTATTTATTTTTTAAAAAAAGGGAAAAGATGTAAACTATAAATTAAGTTAAAAATAAAATAAATGCATTATTTATAGTATAAAAGAAGTATAAAAAAATAAGGAAATCTAGATTATATCGTAAAACAAAAAAAATACAAAAAGGTGTTTCTTGGATGGCATTAGGAATGTTTTTACCTTGAGTATTAGGTGCAGTCGGAAAAATATTAAAAATTAACGTTAAAAAAAATGAATTCAAAAACAGTGGAAGAAATTGATCAACATGATGTATTATTTTCGTTACCGTTACAATTATTTACTTCGAAACCCTACAATAATACATTTATTGATTTTTTTGAAAATGAGATAGAACCTACACCTAAAGACCCGACTGCAAATGTGGTTACGTTCACAAGACAGGGAAATGCGGTTGAAGTCTTAAAAACAAGTGATGCACAAATTTTTGCTAATCTTTCATTAGTACATAAAACAACAGGTGTTATTGCGGGTTCGATTGCTGGAGGGGGGAAATCAATTTTACCGATACCCCTTGGAACAATGTGGAAAACAAAGGAATTAAAAATAAACGATATTTTAGTCACTATACTTCGGGAAATATGTCCCATATGATATCATATGTTAAATTTTTAACACGTGAAATTAAATCGAATTATGAAGCAAGTAAACATATTAATTTTTCTCATCTTGATACTGCAAATAATATGGATAGTATAGTTGGTTTTCAAGATGCAGCTAATGTTGCTAATGCTGGGGAATATGCTAGAGTACTCAAAAATGAAATCAAAACAGTAATTGATACAATTGATACTTCATTATTTAGCGATGGAGGTGGTGAAATTATTATTCCTTCAGCATTTAAAATAGAATTACGTTTAACAAGAGTATTAAAAAGTATTTTATTATCAGGTACAGATCATGCTGATTTAGCTTTAGATGACTTAAAGATTAAAATACCTGTTTTTAAACCCAACGAACAACTACGTGCAGCATTAAAGCATGACGAGGTCTTCACCTTCCCTGGAGACGGATTATTATCCTAATGAAAAGCCGACACCTTTTTTAGGACACCCCCCGAATCTCAGCGTATCTACTTCGCTCTGATTGGTTAATTCAAATGTTTTCTGTGCGCTGATTGGTTTAGAGCTAGTGCCAGTCCCAAACACATGAGAAAAAATATATATATACATAACTACTGCAGGCAATTGTAGAATTTTTAGAGTGATTTGGTTGCCTTGCATATCACTGCATATAACGGCAGTCCATCGACGCAGGTCATGACAATATCTTGTTTCCTATATTATTTGACAGGTTATTTGCTTGTAAAGATCCGTATCTGCATGTTCGCAAAGTTTCGGGAATTAGGGACTTATACATATATGGAGAGCACATACATTGCCGTAACGAGCATATATATATACGTTGCCCTGACGAGAAAATACATTGCCCTCGTACCAGCCTCCTCTAGAAATTATACGAATCAAATAGTGCGGCCCTCAAAACAAAACTAATTCTTCATGCCATACCGAAGAGAATGACGAATTTGTAGTAGCAAGACAACCTCGTACCCAGGGCATTTTGCGACCACGCGCGGAAGGTCGGCGATTTTCACGTCTTCAGACGATGAAAAAAAACACGTCTTCAAACGACCACGCGAAGAACGTCATTTTCACGTCTTCAGGACGATGTGAACTCGTTGACAGGTGAGAGCTGTTCCGTTCGTGTTGACTTCGGCTCAAGCACTACAATCGTTTTAGCATGGAAGTGAAGCGTTTTGTAGGTCATAACACAAGCTTCTCATGAAATCATCATGTGGACATAAGCATAAGATAAGTTAACACAAAAGGAAAAACAAAGGAATTAAGTCAAGCCTGCAACATAAGCGTCGACATAAGAACATAGTCCAAGAATAACCCAAGAGCAGAACAAAAGATGAAACAAAGAAAAATTCTCGTTGTAATTGTCTTCGCAATTCCCAGAGTATAAATCATCCTTTGTTTTCGTATTGATCTTGTGTTTAAGCTTATGCGCGAGTGAAAACCTGCAGGCTTAACTTAATTCATAAGGAAAACAAAAAGGAAAATCATAACCGAGACGTTGTTGGTATTAAAATATACCGGTTCGTTTGAGAAGCTATATCATACACTCGGAAGGCGTTTATTATCTGATTCGAAAACACCTCGAAGTTGGTTAAAAAATTCGGCTCGTTTTTCAACAAACTTCTCGGTCATTTTCAAATCAGATCATATATAAACGCCTTCTCGTGTATGCTATATTACTTCTCTAATCATTAATAATTCATGATAATTTTACTCAATCAGACAACTCCATTCCGTCGCCTGAATGGGCGGTGCTTAGTATTTCTTCATCAAACACCGAGCGTTTCGAAAGACGATGGGACTTGCGGATGTTTTGACATGCAATCGTACCGATTGGTTCATTGTCTTTCATTTGAGAAACCATTTCAAAAACTCGTTCTGCGTGTTTGATCACGGTATAAAAACACGAGAAAGCTAATTATTAATGAATCTGGGGCTTCGCGCTCGAGATTTATTTCTTTCTCGTGTTTTGATATCGTGATCAAACACTTGAACTCGTTTTTGAAATAGAACTTCAAACATAACATACGGTAGTCAATTTACCATGCCTTCTTTCAAATGCTTAAATTCACACCGTTCATGTAAACGTTATAATGGCCGCGGCGTCGGTCGAGCGTCGTATAGATCTTAAGCTGCATGTCCCTATAGTGTGTACGTCAATTAGTATCGGACAGTTTCCATGCGCCATTTTAGCTTCGAGTTTCAGCCATATAAAGAAGCTTTTACGGCTAGATTCTAGAATACCCTGCCACTTAATTATAATAGTCAGGAAATTCCTAAAACTGTGGTCCATGGTACGCAGTCAATATAACGTAAGTACTTCATCTTGCAGGGATATAGCGAAGCCATACCACTAAACAAAAGATTAAGGTTAGAAAACTCATTAGGCGGGGGTTATAGGGTTAGGGTCTAAGTTGTTTTGGGGTTGCGGTTATTTTAAGTGACAAAATTCCCCTTAATCTCTTGTTTCAGTGGTATGGGTTCGCTATATCCTGCAAGATGCAGTACTTACCCAATATAAACAAAATATCTTGTTGCCTCGTTCTGTAAAAAACTACGCAGCTATTAAAATATACACACACGTTGCATACACGTCCGTCGCTAAATATATTATATTTTAAATATTTAAATCCGCTTGCTTCGTTCTTTATTACAAACAATACTTCACTCTGGCACCACAGACCACGGTAGCACGGATTTAAAGCCTGTAAAAAGTGGCAGGGTATTCTAGAATTGCTCCGCTATACTCGGAGTTTCATGCTTCTCGCGAAGCAATCATCAGGCAACTGCCAAGAATAACTAATTACAATAAAAATTTACTGAGAATGTAGAACTAATTACAATAAAAATTTCCTGAGAATATAGAACTAATTACAATAAAAATTTACTGAGAATACAGAACAATGCATTCCTAGGGTGCATGCGTGCAGCGCTCACTTTATTTAAGTATGTATGTTTAAGTGCTGGGAGTGTTCAACAAAAACTTCTTCGAATGTCTACAACTCGACATCAGTTCATTTCTCTTATATATATATAACAATGAAATGCAGAATCTATAGAATAAAACGTTATTATTTACTGTCGTCGCTTTAATGTATACCGCCAATTTATGATTTCATCCCTGTCTGAAAACATATTCTCGTCCACGACCATGTTGTTGGATCCTTCTTCAAGTGCTGTGTGATAAATCGATTCAGGATGAAGCCGTAAAAGCTTCCATGGCCGATGGTAATGAGATGATCGCTTTGGGAAAGCAACATGACTTCAGTTAACGATACGGTCCAATTATCGATCACTTTCATCTTTTTTGTTACGTTCGGATCGTAAATCACAGCTCCTGATTGTTCAGCGAATAATTTGTGGCTAGTCTTATCGCGGTTGGTTTGTCCACCAAATTGCGACATATCTGTGGCAAGGAATAGCGTCTTCACGTTTCTCGTCAATCTCAGGGCTCGCACAATCTCTAACGCTATTTTAAAACATCGTGGTATATAAGCTTTGTTTTTGAATTTCGCTCCTCGTATGTGTATTGCAACGTATGGCCTTTGCAGGTAAAGCTCTTGAAATGTTCTTACTTCGTCCATAATGGCGACACTGGGTTTTATTAACCACACGAACAGCTTGATTGGATCGGGAATACCTTTTCTTTGAAATATTTTAAGAAAATTGTTAAAGATTTCTTTCGCAGGGCCTTTCCACTGTGGAATGTATACACATTTCGCGTCCTTGAGAACTTTCTGTTCGAGGAGACTCGTGTTTTCAAAAATGGATGCATGATTTACGCAGTAGAACCGAGTGTTGTTATTGATAGGCTTACGAGAGAGTGCGGAGCATTCCGCCCAACCATCTTCCAGAACTCTTTTGTAGATGTGCGGAATCAAAGTGCTGGCATTTCCGCTGCGACTTATAGTATTTGGTAGGTCTGATTTGCTGTATAGTATATTCAGGAAGGTTTTTGGCTGATCCTTACAAGCTTTGTGGTACTCCTCTTCTGCTACTATCTCCGAGTAGCCTTCATAGTGTGAGAGCATTTGATTTAAATGAGGCACGTCGAAGAATTCCCCAAAAGGCGCCCCTACAGTGCCCATGAAACCTTTGGTCATACGAGGTGCCACAACTTTTCTGGGCCCAGAATTCGCTAGGAAGACAAGCGTGAGCAAATGTTTCGTGCACATCGATAACTCCTGTCCAACGCCGCCTACAGTAATGTATCCTTTCCAATCCATCCTCTGTTGCTGTTTGAAATTACGCAAGTCGTACTTAAAATAAGCTCGGTATGAACCAAAATTACTCCTAACTGCCGTATAGGAAAAGTTCAAAATACCTGAGTGAAACTGACGAGGCTGGTTATCGTCTAGCTCAATGATAAACATAGTGTTATTTAACTGCCCAGTAAAGTTGGCGAGAATTGCTTCAGCGGCGAGCACAATTGGCCTGCTCTGCTCTTGCCTCAATATTGGTTTGACGTCACCAACGGACAAATCCTTGACCAAGTACAGCAACATGACCACAAAAAATAACGCAATAATGGGAATTGAAGTTTTCCATAGCCAGAGTAGTTTGCAACAACCTTTGGTATTGGCAACCATGATTGACAACGATATTTGTCAATTATGAATTATAAAATAACTACGTGGGATCTGCTTGGCTTGATGCGTGTCTTGGTAACTCGATAAACATGACATGCTAGGTTGGTTTAAACGCTTTTTAAGACTTTACGAGATTAAAAAGTGAAAAAAATAAATAGAAAATACTGGTAGACTCATCATGGTATGTTTACGTAAAGGTTTTTATAAAATACAGAGTATCTACACTCAACACTTGTTTACGACGATCGACCGACTGGCGTCAATAAATGAAGCAACTTTACGCAAGCGATATTTAATTTCCGAAACATCGTCCATCGAGTTATTGAGGCATTTGCGAAGTTGAAATAACACTTGAGAAGCTATAGTATAATACTCACGCGTCGCATTTTACTCCTGCTGTTTTACACGTTGAATACAGACCACTTTCATAATACACCCAAATTAAATATTATTCTATAATAAACATTTAAATTAGCATTTCTCATCAGGTTCCTGTTTCTGTGAAATTTTGTTTTGTAACGAGATCAGAAAGGCTGGTTTGCACAGGCCGCCATTATGAAAGAGGACGGTCTTTATGATGATGATTATTATGATGATTATATATATATATATATAGTGAAAGTGATCTTACCTCAAAATGATAAAAGCGGCAACTGTCAGTTTCACGCAAGGCCATCTGACAGTTGCGTGAAACTGACAGTTGCGGCTTTTATCATTTTGAGGTAAGACCACTTTCACTATATATTCGCTCTACCTTTATGGTATTGAGCACTTTCAACGTTCCGTGAACAACATCACATTCGTTTTATACGGTGGCCGATAAGGGTCATTCACACACAAAATCCCAATTCACGCCAACAAAAACTCAATTCACGCCACAAAGAAACCGCTGACCAAAACCAAAACTCAATTCACGCCACAAAGAAACCGCTGACCAAAACCAAAACTCAATTCACGCCACAAAGAAACCGCTGACCAAAAACAAAAACTCAATTCACGCCACAATGAAACCGCTGACTGATCGCGGGCTCTTTCCCGCCATTTTCCGTCTTCATGACTCCACGAAGAGAAACATGGGGTTTTGTTCAGTGTGTTCTGCGGAATTAATGCCATCATACAAGTTTTGTCCACTGTGTGGATCAACTCAAAATTTGCCGAACAGTGGATCAAGTAAGGAGCCCCCCAGCACCAGCACAACAAGTAAGGCGACACAAGCTCACACCCGGCTTAAATCCACAAGTTTAGGATACAAGAAGTATCAAGAGCTGAAGAAGGAGAAACGGGCATCGTATTTTCATGGATAGTAAATAGACTGGATAGGAAACTGGTTGACGTCAGCGTGAAAACCTAGTTGAAATTCGTGATGTCACGAAGATGTCACGAGTACACAGATTTTGCTGAGTTTCTCTTCGACTTCTCCATATTTTCGTATTCAAGTAGCTATATTGAGATTCCAAAATGTTTCATCGTATTACAAACCTGCCTAAGCCACGACCAAATGATCGAGGTAAATGTTGTTCGTCTTTGTTTCAGTTGTTTTCGTTTTGTGGTGAAGAAACTGGCGTCGCAAAACTACCGTTGTTTTAGTTGAAATTTGCGACGCGTTTTTCACCGTCTAAAGTTGGATCTTTTCGCCTAAAATGAGTAATGGTAGTCGGATATTCCATCGTAAAGTGGCATTGTGATATTTTTTGGTAGTTTGACTATCATTTTTAGCTGTATTATTGCTAAACGTTGCGATTTATGGTGATTTTGTGACATCACGATTTGCAACTAGGTTTTCACGCGACCAACTGGTGCCTAAACCAATCAGCATGCTGGAAACGTCGCACGTGATCTTAGTTTCCTATCCAGTCTATTTACTATCCATGGTATTTTAGATGTGACAAGAAAAGTAAAAAGGCAAATGTTGAAGACTTGGAAGAAGAAGTAACAGTCAATGTTGGTGTTATGAAATACGATGGATTCGAAATGAAAGCACAGAGGGGGAAAACATTTAATATGCCATTTAAAGTTAGAAAGGGATGTGGAAAAAAAGAATTGATGGTAGCTGCCTATGCTAAATCAAAAGCTCACAACAAGGTAGATACGAAAACTATGGAACATTATGAACTCTTGTATGCAGATGCAACAGTTGTGGAAAAACTTAAAGAATCGGACGAACCATTTATACTTCATGAGTATAAGAGAGAGTATGGGAAATCATACAGCAGGATTACGTTCTATCTTTGCTTGCATTCAGAATTACTAAACTATAAACTTTCCTTGTTGAAAGAGGTAATTGTGTCAAGTGACAGTGATGGGTGTGAACGCAAGAAAATAAAAACTGAGCCAACTGATCTTGAACCATCTACAAGTAAAGCCATGGAAACTGCTAACGATGACCCACAGATCACCACTCCATGTGACACCTCATGTGACACTGAGCAAATGGAAACTGATGCAGCCCTTGCATTGGCATTGCAAATGGAGAATGTAGACAACACTTATGCTTCACTTTTTACTGTTGATGACTACAGTCAGGAAGACCAGGAACTTGCTGCCAATGAGGAAATTCTTCCTGATGAAGTAATACAAACCTCTTTTGGCAATCAAGAGGATCATAGTCAAACTTGCCCCACTATTGAAGATGTTTTGACAGAACTATCTGAGCAAGTTGATCACAGTAATATTACAAAGTTTAATGTTGTTCGTAACAACATATTTGAAAGTGCTAAGCGGGCTCTGAACCGAAAAAGATTTAACCCATGCCACAAAACATCAGTGAAGTTCACGGATGATGTGGGGTCATCAGAGGGGGCAGTAGATTTGGGAGGGCCAAAGCGGGAATTTTTTACATTGTTATTACACAATTTGTTGCTTGAGTCTCCACTGTTTTTTGGCAACCCACATTCAAGGTTTTTCTCTTTAAGCCAAAAATCATTAGAGGAAGAGGAGTACAAATTAGCAGGCCAAATTATTGCACTTTCAATAGTTCATGGAGGGCCAACCCCTCTCACTGCTTATCATCCTTAGTTTTCCAGGTATTGGTTAATGGGCTCCATGGGGTTAATCCAACAGTAGCTGATATGGAAGGTATACACGACACAACTAAAGATGTAATACTTTCCCTTAATGATGTCCAGCCAGAGGGGGCAAACCAATTTATTGAAGACAATGAAAGATTGTCAACAGTTGTAGACCTTGCAGGGGCATGGAAACCAATAAAAACCACAGAAGATAAGATAAGCATTATTCATAGTTTAATAAAGTGGTTTCTTTTAGGTAGAAGCCAATGTTCCCTCCAACAATTTCAAAATGGCCTTGAAATATTGGGAGTGTTAGATAAGATGAAGCAATACCTTAGCTTGTTTAAGTCACTGATGTGTTATTCTGAAAGTAAACTCACTGTTGAGTGCTTGGAAGCTAAGTTAAGATATGAAAGAAGCCCAGGGGGTTCCAATGCATTTCAGGTGGAGAATTTAATTTTGGGATACTGGGCTGATCTGTTGCAAGATACTGAAGATAGGGAAAGCCAGCTCAATCTCAAAGATATTCTTATGTTTGCCATTGGGTGCTTTGAATTTCCACCCCTGGGCCTGGAAATTACTATAAGTTTTTTGCATAATGAGAAAGAATGTAGATTCCCCAAAGCCAACACCTGTTCTTGTGTGCTTAGATTACCAGTTTTTCATTCCACATATGCTTCATTCAAAGATGACATGACATTTGCTATATTAAATACCAAAGGATTTGGATATGCTTGATTTTTACATGTAATATGAACAGTGTATTACAGTGCAGTATTATGACAAATGATGTAAATTAAAATAATTTGGGCCCAGTTGTTTAAAAGGTGATCATCACTAATCTTGGTTACATTATCTCAAACTTTATAGGAAAGCATTTCTGAATGTATGTAAAATAAAACTTTTACCAGTATTGTCATAACTCAATTTGTTCACAATTTTTCCACTACTGTAGGAATTGTATATGTATTATGCTAATTTCCTCTTGAACAACTGAGCCCTGATTTATATTAAGGTTTATATGACAAGTTCAGTTCTTGTAATACATTTAGATTTTGTTAATAAATTATGTTAAATACTGTAATCTGTAGTGCTGTAATTTACAAAATGCACTATTTCCACAACTATTACCTTTGCTCAGCTATTTGTTTTAAAATTGTGTACAGGTTTAGAGCACTTTTCCAATCCAAGGGTTTTTCTAGGCCTTCTAATGTACAAACATAGTCAAAGTAGTTTTGAAAGTCATTAGGCTCATCTTCGACAGCAACACGTTGTCTTATTTCTTGAATTTTATCAGCGTCAACATGTTGTTTCTGATCTTCACTGTTGTGTCTCTCTGGTAAGTAATACAACTCATCTGGTCGTCCTGGAACAGTTTCGTGCCTTGATGATCGAATATAATGTTTGTTCCATAGCATCTTTGTGTAATCGAGGTCCTTCTGTAGAATATCACAAAAACAGAACCAAATACATTCTTTGTGAAGAATGTTTCCAGATTCAAATTGTCCACTGTCCATGAGATCTTTGAACAAGTTTATCCACCAGGATGATCTATTTTTTTTGAAACATGACCACCATGCTTCAATACGTTGATTTCGCTTTGAATCACCATACCTATATATAACAGGGGAAAAAGACGTGTATGATGTACTTGTAATAGCTTCATGTCCAATTCAGCTGAAATCTAAACCCAATTGTAACCAATTTTCTATCAATGGAATTACAGTATTGTAGACAAAGAATACAACATGTTTTTACATGGAGTGGGGTGATTAATAGAGGGGGGACTTAATTTTATTTTTTATTTAATGGAGGGAGCGTTATTAGAGGGAGGCTTAATTGAGAAAATACATACAATAATAGCATACAATAATAAATGGAAAAGTTTAAACTAAGATCTGTTATACAAATTTAAGTCTATATAGACTCACTTTAAATTAAAATTTCATACCTGTGAGCTTTTTCACCAGCATATTCATCAACACCATCTGCACGAAAATAGCATTGAGCTGCTGCAACATCACCATTTTCGGTACCACAGTCACTCTGCACTATGAGGGGACAACCTTCATTTTCAACAACACAATCCAAGTAGAAACCAAGAACTACAGCTGGATCATTGTTTGATCTTGCGACGTTCAACCACAATACCTTTCGACTGAATCCGTCCACACACCCATGGATTGGGAATCCAAAATCCTTCAACTTGTCATACCCATCGATGTGCCAAGTGTGGTTCGGACCAAGGCTCCAGTAATGTCTACGCCTTAATTTTCTTCTTTTTCGTAGCTCGCAGCCATCAGGATCGATTTCCTTCACTAATAATTGCACAAGATCTCTGGGAACGGTTAGGCCATGTCCGATTCTTAGAGAGTTCCATATGGATCGATACCCGAATAAACACCCTGGACCGTCCATCTCCTTTCTTATAGCTTCTTTGATGTGGTTAATATCAATCGTCTCCTTACATCGTCTTCCCAGATTGAATATTTGTAAACGACGCTTCAGCGTAGAAAGTGACATACTGATATCGTGAAACTTGGACATAAATTGCAAAATACATGAATATGTATATCCACAGTAAAAATACATTTCAATTATTTATTTCTCTGTCAGTAACTCGTGTTGATAATTGACAGTCACGCCTCGTCCACATTCTGGACAAAAGTTAAAAAATACTTCTAAAGCTTTTCCACACTGACTGCATTGGCGATTGTCTGACATTTTGTAATTTAATAAAGAGCCCGCGATCACTCAGCGGTTTCATTGTGGCGTGAATTGAGTATTTAATTATTGGCGTGAATTGAGATTTTATTGGCGTGAATTGAGATTTTATTGGCGTGAATTGAGATTTTGTTGGTGTGAATTGGGATTTTATTTGCGTGTTGAACCTGAAGAGCCCGCAATCACTCAGCGGTTTCTTTGTGGCGTGAATTGAGTTTTGTTTTTGGTCAGCGGTTTCTTTGTGGCGTGAATTGAGTTTTGGTTTTGGTCAGCGGTTTCTTTGTGGCGTGAATTGAGTTTTTGTTGGCGTGAATTGGGATTTTGTGTGTGAATGACCCTTATCGGCCACCGTATACTAGAGGTACCAATCCAGTGTAGATTATGGTCGTAAGAAATTTGCATTTTTCTTCACATGTTGTAATGGAATCGACAATATGCCCAATCCCCCAATTATTTTTTTAATTGAGGGTCTAGTGTCCCTCTTGATGATTGTACACTTGCTCGATGGTTTAGGAGATCTTTCTTTTGGGTTGATATAGCAACGGTATTGCGGTCTGATAGGCCGAACGGAGGAAGGATTTCCGCAGGATTGGACGTACATGTATAGAAGTCGTGTAGATTAGTTAAGACAAGATCCAAAATATTGGGACCACGAGTCGGTTTATGGGTAAGTTGTTTCAGACGAAATCGATTTCGTGTCCAGTTGATTAACGTCACCAGCTAGAATGCACCCAAGGAAGAGTCCCTCAACATCCGTCAAAGAATTAGAAAGATATTTCAGCATGTCAGCGTCGTTAGAGCTCGGTGGATTATAAACGGTTGCGGTTACTACACACGAGAAGTTTCTTGGAAGTAGGCGTGGTTTTGTGTAAACCCATGTGCATAGTACTTCAAAGGTATGGTCCTCAAGTTCGTTAAGGCGTTTGATTTTAATCTTGATTCCCTTGAATAAAGGCATGCACACCCCCGTGTATACCAGAAGTGTCTGCTGAGGTTGTACTGCACGGCGACATAGGAATAGCAAACGGAATCCAGTCCTGTAATAGTTACTTTTATTTTGTAACTATATAGTTGTGATTCTGTGGTCGGAACCAATCAAGTTGAATGAATTGTATGCCTCGCAGTTCATCACACTATTTCTCTACTTCCTGTTAACAAGGATGTAGTCTATCTGGGCTCTTGCTCCATTGGGATATCGAAAGGTCCACAGTTTATTCCTAGGCTTTTCGAAAGTTGTGTATGTTGCTATCATCCCACATTCCTCTATTAGCTCTAACAGTAATCGTACGTACATATATATATATATATATATATATATATATATATATATATATATATATATATATATATATATATATATATATATATATATATATATATATATATATATATATATATATATAATTATATATAACTAACTACAGACGGTACCGTTTCGGCCTTTTGGGCCTCATCAGTGTAGTGCTGACGAGCAGGATGAAGGCAACTGCTATTTACAGTCACCCTTGATGCCACACGAATGTGGGACATCAAAAACCTTGCCAGAGTGCTCAAACTGCAAGCAGTGAGCGTGCGCACAATGCATAAGCGACAATGGTTTTCATCCTGTTAGAGTGCTCAATATGACCTAAAGGTTATAGAGCGATATCTAATTATATATATATATATATATATATATATATATATATATATATATATATATATATATATATATTATATATATATATATATATATATATATATATATATACATATATATATATATATATAATAAGTTTTAGGAGCATCCTACAAAGTCTCGATGCTCTTACAATGTTATAAAATCTAAATATCTAATTACAATCGTGATTAAGTCTAAATTAATGATCCAATGCGTTGTGCGCAATTATCAGTGCGAGAACGAAGAAAACCGCTATGACACACACACAATGTTTTGTGGGAGAAGGGTTCGGGGAGAAGTACTCCGACTGGTAAAAACTGTGGTCAGACCTCATGCCAACAACTCAACGTTACAGTCTTAGTTGTCCTAGGAGTAATAATCCCCAAGTAGGACTCTAGTCTAATGTCCTGCGAACGCAGCCGCCTGTTTCCGCCCTCCCGCGGAAAAGAGGGGGGGCGGAAACAGGCGGCTGCGTTCGCAGGCTACAAGGGGTAATAATTCCCAAGTATGACTTTGCCCAAGGTGTAATGATCCCCAAGGGCATCCTAAAATGTCCAAGGGGTAATAATCCCCGAGTTGGACATTTCCTACTTTCGACTAATTATATTTCCATCAATTCGTATGAGTCTATGGGGTAACGTTGAGGGTGACCTTTGGGAGCACTTCATCCACAAACTAGATCTTTATTAAAACAGTAATAAAGTAAAGTGCTATATATACAAGAAATTTATTGTTATAATAATTAAGATAATAAAGTGTCAGCCATGAGTCATTTGACACGGTTCGTATAACAGACACTATAGCAGTAATGTTATGCAGGTATTGTATCAATTGTCACACAGATTTTGCTGAGTATTTAACTAACATTATTATATATTTAATAATTAAGCTGTGCAAAAAACCTCAAATGGGTGGGATGGGTTGTGATTTCATTTTACTGAGCTTAACGTAGCCGCTTATTGTGTAAGGCTCAGCCTCTTGATCACAATGATTCCTATGGTGCGTGTTGAAGTCTTATCAAGACGAGTATGCATGTGTATTGTAATTGGTAGATTTTCCCGCGAAAGAGACAAATGTGTCTTCATTGGTAGGCTATTCGTTACCTTGTGTTTGACACGTGCGGAGTCATGTTGATCGTAACCAGGACTGACCTTTATACCCGTCTGGGGTTTCTTTGAGTTGTTGACAGCTGAAAAACAGACCTTTTCCGGACCCCTGCCAATTCACGAAAATTTATCTATGCTAGGCATATATAAATTGGCTTACAATGGTGTTAAAATTAAATGTAATAAAAGCTAAATAAAATATTTGTTAAAAAGATATGTCTTAACCAAGCCTTTGAAGCTATTTATAATGACCTGAAAAACCGAATATCATCAGGCATACAGTTCCACAATTTGGGAGCTGGTACTATAGTTAGCAAATTCTGTGATGCTGATCTAAGAGAACGTTTTGGCTTATAGAAGCTAGTTAACAGATCTTGTATATATGCTGGTGCTTGATTGTTAAGGGCTTTGTAAGCAATAAGTAAAATTTTAAAATCAATTCTGGCCCTAACTGGCAACCAATGAAGGCGCTTTAACACTGGAGTGATGTGGTCGTTTTTCTTTACTTTGATGACAAGCCTTGCTGCACTGTTTTGTACACGTTGAAGTTTATCAATTTCTGTTGCCGGTATTCCAAATAGAATGCTAGTTGTTGCACGAGTCAAGCTTTGACGTATAGCATGTACAAGTCTTTCACATGTAGTCATGTTGGTTGATGTATATCTCCTAATTTTACCAATGTTCTTTAGTGCACTGATGGGCAGATTTGCAAACGTGATTCACATGTTATGTCATTTGAAGGTGTGGGTCAATAATAACTCCAAGGTCGCGTGCTTATCAATTCCAAATATTATATATATATATATATATATATATATATATATATATATATTATATATATATATATATATATATATATATATATATATATGTATGTATATATACAGAAAACCATATAAAAGTTTGGCTAAGGTCAAAATTGTTTGTTATAAATTTGTTCTTGTGGCGGCATTTTGAGACGATTTCACTCCTCTTGAGTTTAGAAGAAGTTTTTTATCAACTTTTACTAGCTGCAAGTTTTCTTCCAAGGAAAGGTTACACTTTTTGGCACCACTTTGGTAGGATGCTGCATGACTCAAAATCGACCAGGTTACCGAGAGGCCGTATGTTTCTTTTGAGTCTCCAGATATATACTTCATGGCCAAAAATCGCAGACATCGAGCCCGCGCTACACCAGTGGTCTTCCCCAATAGAAAAACATTTCAGAAAATGAAAGTATTATAATTTACATAGGAACGTTTAAAAGAATGACACATTGAACTTAAACGACGTATTTTATGCAATTTGCCTAGGTGGTTTCGAACTCTAGTCACGTTACTTGTTATAATAACACAAAAATATTGTGGAAAAGTGAACGTTAACCTGTTCCATTCGAAATGCCTGTTTCGACAATTTCGCTCTATATTCCAGCCTAGTAAATAGGCTGAAACAAGCCTTAAACGTAATATTTGACGGAACATTATACAAAACGAGTAATCAATTTATAGTTTGCCCAACCGGAGTCTTGTAGTCTAACCTTACCTCTGTCAGTATCCAAATAAATATTTTCCAAGCGCTGCGAAAAGTTGTTCCAAAATCCATGTCAAAACGTATAGATTGCAAGCATTTCGTTAGTCAAAGTTGTTATGAACTTCAACATCCGGTATTAAAATCTGTTACAAACGCACGTTCATTTTCAAGAAACAACCACCAAGAATCAACATTTATATGGCCACATTTAGTATCATAATACTCATCGAAAAATGGGCTTTCAGAATCTGCAGTTACTGAGATCAGCGGTTTATTTTTGCCCGAGAGAGATTGGGTAAGACATAGGACAGATTATAATTCCGCTTGAATTCCCGCGGGAAAATGCGAGTAAATTAAAAATGGTCATCAATATTAATGAAATATATAATTTTGCCAAATTTCGCAACTGTTTCTTTGTAAGCGAGAGCAAAGGTCAATCTGATATTAATGAAGAAGATGGAGTATCTTTCACAATTACCGTTCAATTTTAAATTTTTATGTGTTACCGCTGATTGCTTTGCGGGCTCATATGTCACAAATTTCTGGCCATGCGATAGCTCATGTTTCGTTCTCGTTCAACTCATTTCGGAAAGATTTTTGGTGGTTTCTGTATCGCTGTTTAAACTCGTTCGCCGTCGTATCCCGATATAAATTTTCTTTTCGCTGCTACCGTTGTCGAAACTTCCGCTTGATATTATGACGTTGGTTGTCAGGTTTGCTGGTAGTGGGCACTCGCTCTTATTTCTGCAGTTGCATTTTCTTTCTTTTTTCGTGTTTGATGGACTCGTCTTTGAAAGAATATAATGTACGCGCGTTGTGTTGGTTTATGGCCGATTTCATATAACATCTGGGAATCCAATTTCAAAAACTTCTAAGCAAGAGGAGTGTAATCGTCTCAAAATGCCGCCACAACCAATTTATAATAATATCACACCTATATAACATGACATATAGTTGCGGATGCATGAATAAATATTTCTCAGTTGCCTGATGATCGCATGAACGCGTGAAACTCTCCAGGACTCGAACCCGAGGTCTCGCCGCATGGTTTTTTTGCGAGAAAACTCGATATTTGTATTAGAATATATATATATGTATATAAATTGTTAAATCGTGGCTAAGCTCACGCCAACGGCCTGCGTAGCTCAGGCCTTTCGGTCGCATGAATAAATGGACGCGGAAACGTAATCCTAACCTTAATACAAATAAAACTAGAAGTTACTATCGCAAGGGAAGTGCTGCCTTGAAACCAATGGTCCAAGGCCGTAATGATATTGTGCAAAATTGGAAAAATAAGTGGTGGGCTTATTGAAGTCAAAGTGGCAGCAGAGGTAATATAGCCTTGTACCCATGCGGTTATGGTTTAGTTAAGACCAGAGCAGCGAGCTCTATACGTATATATGGAGCTCACACTGAGCTTGCTTGACCAAAGGTACTCTGGGGTTAAACATCTATCTGGGGTAAGACATTCATTACGCACAGCCATGGGCAGATGAAGCATGTGCGGGGGCCCCTGGCACATTTGCATTTTGCAGATGCCTCAAATCTGCCTGTTGTAACCGTTCTCATTATAATAGTTCATGAACATGTATAATATTAAACAGATGTAACTTGAACAGTTCCATAAAAATGCAGTTGAACATAAAGATAAAACAGTTGTATAACATAGTTCTCTGTACAAGGCTTGCATAAAAATGCAGTTCAATATGAACACAAAACAGTTGACGTACATTTACAGGTAATACCAGTTGACAAATTAAGTTAATCAGAATTTGTTTCTGATGTGGACACGGATGTGCATTCTTCTGCATGCTCAATATCTGTTATCTTGTTATCTACATATCTGATATTGAATCATTTGCCATATTCAAGGTATATATTTAAGATGGATATTGCTTCCCATGAAGATGCTGATCAGCGAGAACACAATGCCTCTTGTAAGAAACAATGAACTCACACCAATATACACCTAAATAAAAAGTAAACCGTATTCACAAACAAAACAATTTGACAATTGATGATAGTTTATCTGGAAAGGATTGCAGATGACATCTTGTAAATTTCTACCTCACTCAGCCATATTGCCGTTTAAAGCGAGCCTTTTAAAGGACAAAAGTACAGATAACTATCTTAGTCGTCTTACCTCGATAACAGTATATCTCCTCACTGAAATGAATTGAAATTCGCGACAGCAACAAAGCCAGAAGAGATCGTTCGAAAACTCCGTTCACTGTTGGCACAGCTCACTCATTTGCTTTGCGAGTTAAGAAAATACCATGTTCCTGGTGGCGTTGACAAGTTCCGAACATTAATTCCGTACAACTTCCGTGAATACGAATAACGTCTGGAGTATGGATGGCAACTTGAACTACGTCACAAAACGTCATAAAACTGAACATCCACCCGACCGACGCCAAAATTGTTACAGATCGAGATCTCGTTGACTATAGCTCGGTAAAGAGGTCTGGGAACGAGCCATGTCAACTACGGCAGCAATGATCGTCCAGAAGACGACTCAGACCTAGTACCTCACGGTCACCTCAACTGCGAGTGTAGAATCTAACCACGATCTGAGATTTACCATTAGTCCAATTGCGCATGCGTGACGGATGGCGGAAGAATGAGGCTCGGTTGGTCTGGTTCACTGATCTGAATGCTCCCCAGTATGAGCTATTTCCTCCCGATATTGTTCTTATCATTCGAAATATTAAATTTTCTACATATTTACCATCAACACCATATTTCTATCAAATTGTCACAGTCTTAATATTCCTTTACCGAACGCTCTAAGATTTACTTGGTTCGTTTTAGGATGTGCAAAGCAGGCAAAGCTATATATATGTATTCACAACTTAATTCCAAAATTATTCACAAATTATGTACAAATATGATAAATCTAAAGTTTCAATCTATTCCTATATGTAAGGGTATTTACAAAATATCTACAAAATTACTTACTGAAATATTTACAGAACAGAGTATTCATTGTTTACAAAATACACTTATGAAAAATGCATTATTTTCATTTTATGCAAATAAAGTGGTTTTAAAAATGGTTTTCATGCGCATTAATTAGACAAAGGGGAAATCCCAGACCGGGGGATATAACTGAGACCGTATCCAAACGTTTCGCATTTGAATTATCCAGATATCTGACGCGTCGTAATATATAGCATCATCATATATTATGCATAATCTGAAACTGCACTTTTGCCGCAAATAAAGCAAATATTAAATGTAATCTAGGCATGCACTATACCTGAAATCGGACGTATATCGAACAAGCTTGCAAATTATTTCTTGCAATTTATTTCAACGATGAGACGCGATTTATTTTATAGTTTAAAGGGTTGGTCGATAATGGTATAATATTAATTTGCTACGAAATGTAGATTTCCATAGACCATGTTGTTTTACAGTTCACTATGGTTCATTTATGGTCTAAACTAAATCGTGTACGAAGAGATAAACCATCCTTAGAGAGTTTTAAGAAATGTATAAAAAAGGAAAACTATAGAGTTAGGAAATAGGAAACATTAAGGTTAAGAAATAGGAAACATTTTCCGTGTTTCCATACAGTAATATTGAAACACCAGACACCAGTGGAAGTTTGGGAGAACGAGAAATTGCCGTTGGAACACGAGCCCGAAGGGCGAGTCCACTGCGATTTCAAGAAAAACAATATAGTGAAAGGAATACTATGAACATAGAAAGGTATTACAAAACGACAGTTTCCAGTCGAAGGTATATAGTGGATTCAACAATCTGCTCTTTACAATAATTTGTAATAAACCAGTCGTCAGCAGCTGACTGCGCTATAGCAAACAAGAACTCTTATTTACTACCTCAGACACAGTGGTATCATCTACATATTCCCAGATGTTAAACTTATTTCCGAGTATAGACCGAGTCATTAATCATGATCAAAAATAACCATGGACTTATTTTGTACCCTCATGTGGAACACCTAATGGACCCCGTCCCATGCACTCTCAAAAACAATCATAGCCTAATTTAACCTTTTAATTTACGATCTGTTGGAAAGGCAACTTATGATCCAATTGCATTGATCATACTGATTGGAGTGTTCAACGCTTTAGTTTATCTATTAAGAGAATGTGGTCATGAATTAAATCGAACGCTTTATATAACGAGAATCGAAAATAAGCACTATGGATACGTGAAAAACCTCCCCATAATCCACATCCGTGTTGATGATGTTTCCATGTTAATTTTCTACTTCATTTTGTCGAGCGTTTATATTGCGTTACCGACGGTCCGACGTTAAATAAATAATTATTATTATTATTATTATTAATTTCTCCACATCATTCCGAGGATTTGCGGCTTTTAGCTTCTGCACATTGGAAGAGTAATATTTGCCCTTGCGCAGTTTCCTTTCTTTGTTTACCGCGTTTACGAAAGAACTTTATAAAACTCGACTCTTATAGTACCTTAATGTAAGTGTTCTTACTTCGTGTCACTATATAGCTCTGGAACTCATTCGCATACTCTATACGTGCCATTCATTAACATTATTTTAAGAGGCTACTTTCTCAGCATTATTTCAATCTTTTTCTTGTTGCTTTTAATCCGTAGTTTTTCTGTTTCGTATAATTTCGTTGTTTTATTCTTTCATTTCATATTAATGTTATTTGTATTTGCCCAGAGGGTTTCCAATCTTGAGGGAATCTTGAATTCTGTTTCTGGTTTACCCTAATTACATTCAATGTTTAGTAATTGTAATACTTTGTAATTGATATGTATTATAATAATTCTATTAAATAAAGTAAAACTAGTAGCACCTAGTGATCGTCGGTATGAAGATCTCATCAGATAACATATTACACGTAGAATTACGCCGCCATGAGCTTTGTGTTTTGGCGATCCCGTCGAAACAATTGATATCCAGAGATGTTGATCGGACTGTCAGGGAATTGACTTTTTCAACCAAGTTTCAATGAAACATGTGACTATCAGATTTTTTCCTTTTCAAGTGGGTGATAGCGATTTCGCATTTACAACACAATAGATGGAACGAAGAACTAGAAGCTTCCTAGGGAGTTAGAATCGGCATGTTCATACAGTTTCTAGGGAGATTATATGGTATACTGTCTTCTTAGGGAGTCCTCCGCATATAAAAAAGTGCACTACGCGTATATCTCAGCATTATGATATTAGTGTTCTTGTACGGATAAACTTGTAAAGTAGATAAAATACGTTTTTTAAACAAATATGAATACAAATTTTTGATAGAGCACTCAAAATGCCAGCCGCGTGGGCGCTCACAGGCAACGCATCAAATTATATACGCCGTATAAAAGTAGAGTGCTGCGTAGGTAGTGTTTTGGAATATATAGCAAACTGAAGCGAAAAGGTGGTGAACTGCCGAGATTTTTTAGGGACGGAAATACTGACGTTTCGAGCGGAGTCCTACACCAGTCTGATGAAGGACTCCGCTCGAAAGTCAGTATTTTGTTCCTAAATATCTCGGCAGTTCACCATCTTTTCTCTTCAAATACAGTGTTATACTACCGACATAAAATTAATTAATATTGGCTCAGAGGTGTCTAGGGCTTTCAAATACAATACTGTAAGTTGTTTGAAAGGAATGTTAATTAATTTTATGCTGTACACTTTATATACCGTATACCCATCAAAGAATAAACGCTCAATACATCAAACGTTCAAAACCAAACAATCATGTATGATATATATATATATATATATATATATATATATATATATATATATATATATATATATATATATATATATATATATATATATATATATATATATATATATATATATATATATATATATATATATATATATATAAACTTCAAATATACGACAATTTTTTTTATTGTAGATATGTTTTTATTGTAGGAATGTTAATTAATTTTATGCTGTACACTTTATATACCGTATACCCATCAAAGAATAAACGCTCAATACATCAAACGTTCAAAACCAAACAATCATGTATGATATATATATATATATATATATATATATATATATATATATATATATATATATATATATATATATATATATATATATATATATATATATATATATATATATATATATATATATATATATATATGGGTCCCAAGTCCACAGTTACCATAAAGCCATATGGTGATAGCCGGTAGGGCACATTTGTATACTTTCGTATATTACGCTCACCGCTCATGTGGTTTGAGCGCTCTCATGGATTGGGTGGAGAGTCTCAGTGAGACGTTTACTGTTCGCATTACGCATCGCCCACTGCTCGCAGTTTGAGCGCTTTGGTAACTCCACAATGCAATCCTACAATGTGTAGCCGTACATAGTGGGTCCCAAGTCCACAGTTACCATAAAGCCATATGGTGATAGCCGGTAGGGCACATTTGTATACTTTCGTATATTACGCTCACCGCTCATGTGGTTTGAGCGCTCTCATGGATTGGGTGGAGAGTCTCAGTGAGACGTTTACTGTTCGCATTACGCATCGCCCACTGCTCGCAGTTTGAGCGCTTTGGTAACTCCACAATGCAATCCTACAATGTGTAGCCGTACATAGTGGGTCCCAAGTCCACAGTTACCATAAAGCCATATGGTGATAGCCGGTAGGGCACATTTGTATACTTTCGTATATATATATATATATATAAACTTCAAATATACGACAATTTTTTTTATTGTAGATATGTTTCGGCAAAACTTATGCCATCTTCAGTACAGATAAACGGTTAACTAATTTACAAGTATAGATATACGTGTCTTTATATATACAATGAATAACGGATAAATAATTAAAAATATTAATATTAATATATATATATATATTAATATTAATATTAGAGAGGATTTTATTTATGGAAAAAGTGACTGCCACAACTGGGAATCGAACCCTGGTCTCCGAATCAACGTTTCGGCGCTCTAACCTTTGAGCTAATGAGACACGGTCAGAACAGTCAGTGATTTCTCCATATACATATTAAATTCGCCGCTTTCATTCGACACCAACAGGCAGACATCGCATCTATAATTATAACGTGGACCAAGGCCTCTCGAGCGCACTTTGATGAAGCCCGTTATGTCGGTAATGTTTTGTCAAAAATCAAAGAGCAACATGGCACTTCCTCTAACATCCGACAGTCTTCTGCAGCACATCAAAAGATCAAACTACCAAACGTACGTGTGGAGAAAAGCTTTAGTGGCAAGATTGCAACAATTACCATCGCCTGACGGTTACGGCTAGAAAGTTGAAGATAATACGCTATGCTTGATAGAAGTTCGTTAACCATATGATTAACCTTATGGTTAGATGCGATGTCTGCCTGTTGGTGTTTAAGTGAAAGCGGCGAATTAATACGTATATGGGGAAATCACTGACTGTTCTGACCGTGTCTCATTAGCTCAAAGGTCAGAGCGCCGAAACGTTGATTCGGAGACCAGGGTTCGATTCCCGGTTGGGGCAGTCACTTTTTCCATATACGTATTTGAATATATATATATATATATATATATATATATATATATATATATATATATATATATATATATATATATATATATATATATATATATATATATATATATATATATATATAATATATATATATATATATATATATATATATATATATATATATATATATATACAGTGGCGAAGCTGGCCGTAGCAACTGGTCATGCTATGCTAATTTTTAAACATCTGCATATTTTGAAAACAATATATTTCTAAAGATCTGAATATGTAAATCGTTTCAAAATTTGCATAGCATGACCAGTTGCTATGGCCAACTGCGCTACTGTATATATATACTAATATATATATATATACTAATATATATATACTAATATATATACTAATATATATATATATATATACTAATATATATACTAATATATATATATATATATATATAGGTTCTAAGGATTTATGGTGAAGGAAAAAGACCAAACCAGGACCAGTTGCGAAAAATGCAACTTAGAGGCCTTCCGGCTGGAATTGAACCCGCGACCCTGCGATGCTAGTGCACGGAAGCCGTTGCCGAGAGCCTATAGTCACGAGTTCTCAGTTCTGTATATATAGTGGTGGTAATAACGGGATAAGATTCTGGGTATAATATATATACCTTTGCCACCGGTTAATAGAAGGGCATTAACCGTGCTTTGCGGCAAAATATTAAAATTGCAAACTCGACACTCATTACTATATTTATGAAGATCTGTAATGATATTCACAAAGTGTTGATTTGACAAAACATTTCATATGTCAATCTTGCGACAGCTGCTTATACGCGAGAAGGCGACGGAACACGTGTTGTTCTTGTATAATTTACATGAACGAACTAGCGATTTTATAAAAATAACCCTCTTAAATCCCAAATTCATTCCACTGATGTACTGAAGCCTAAAAATACATGCCATGAGAAATTAAGTGGATTGAATAAATCTGTCAACACGCGTCGCTATTATGATTAAATGAAAACATGCGTGTAACTCCTTTCCCTCTCCTTCGGTTATTGGCGATATACAAATATATATATATATATTATATATATATATATATATATATATATATATATATATATATATATATATATATATATATATATATATATATATATATATATATATTATATATATATATATATATATATATATATATATATATAACAAGTAATATTTGGCATTTCACTCGATTAAACTACAGTCTACATGTAGTAAGGATTTATGGTGAATGAAAATTTCGAGTGTTGGAATATATATATATGTATATATAGTACAATCTACATATATGTATATATATGGATAATGGATATATATATATATATATATATATGTGTGTGTGTGCATGTGTGCGTGTCCTTGATATATATCATCTGTATATACTCCAAGCTCCTACATTCACTACAACAATGTATAACAATCATGAATAGTTTTCGCCAGTGATTCGACTTATAGTTATACTATAGTAGAGATAAGATAAATGTCGTTAATTGGTTTGCGATATTAAGCGATCGCTTATCTCGTTCATGCAGACAGAGGTTTACCGAGGTCCCGGAAAATTATCCCCCTAGTTTTATAAACAGTTTAGCTGAAGACAAGAAACCTGGTGTGCATCTTCTTCGTATATACCAGAGAGACGACGACACAAATTATGTCATACATATATAGTTATTTTCTCAGAATTCAGAAGCTTTACAGAAACAAAAACCATGATAACCCAAATAAAAGCTCTAGTCCTAACCCTAAAATAAAGAAATACTAACCTAACATTTCAATGACGCTGCAACATTCTGTGTATGCGTACACGCATGAGCAGTGCATGTGCTGTCGCAAATGTAGACTCTTTTACGATATATAAAAAATAAAGTCAGTTTTCGGGTTGGTGGTATAGGGGTCGTATTAAGGTTAGTATATTGAGATCAGAGTTAATAAAATGGTTGTTGTTATAGGAAGTGTAGAAATACAAATCGAATACTCTAAATGGTTGGTGCACTGCCGTAATAGTATATGTAATAATAGGTCTAACGCCTCGTCATCGAGTGAAAAACGGGCTTAATCACTCGACACTTTTCCAGCAGTACACCAACCTTTTAAATTTAGAATATTGGGTCATTAAAATAGTTATTTTGGGTAACGTTTATTTGGGTTAGCATTTCTGTTGTTCATATATCGAGAAAGCGCCATACACCACCGCTATCTTTTTGATACTTATAAATATCGTACACATATACTGCCTACGCAGCACAGTCTGGTTTCATGAACAGTTTAATAGCGCCATAATAGGTCGCGGTTAATCCAGGCCGAGGGCCTTGCGATTCATGTCGTAGTTCTCTATGTTCCGCTTCATGATCTCCATGCACGGACCGAGTAATCTTTCAAAAGCGCCGACCTCTAGTCGAGCGCACTTCGCCCTTCCCTTCGCAAATACAGACGCCGACCGCGGCTGGTTCATCACCAGAGCCATCTCCCCGAAGTAGTCTCCCTTTTTCAACACGGACACCTCTTTCCGGTCATCTCCCTTTTCCAAAACAATCCGAATGAATCCGTCTTCTATGAAGTACATACAGTCGGCCTTGTCGGCTTGCTTGATAATACACTCGTCGTCCTGGAACGTTATGCTCTCCAACGCGTCTGCCAAGTTCGCGCGCTCGTACTCTCGTATTTCGGACAACATGGGGACGCCTTCGAGAAGCGCTTCGTACGAGCGCCTTTTACGGGCCGCTGCACCGACCACGATTCTCCGGAACACCGCCTGGCCTAGCGCCCAAAGGATCCCCGGCGATTGGGCGATTATGGTCGCGTTTCGTGGACAGTTGTACATCAGCGCCAGTTCCCCGAAGCTGCCCGAATCCAGAAACGTATGGACCTTCTTTGTTGTGTTCTCACCTGCGTTTACAAACACGTCATATGTACCGTTCTCGATGACGTAGAAGTTATCTCCATCGTCTCCCTGTTGAATAACCTTCTCTTGACTGACGACCTTTCGCTCGAACATGGCATCAAGGATCTCCTGCATCTGCTCCGGCTCGCACGACTTGAACAACAAGATGTTCTTCATCGCCTGACGCAGTCTCGCCTTTTGTTCGTCGCTCTTCGGATTCACAACTCTCTCGTAGTCCTTCTCTTCCTTGCTCGGATCGTATGTCTCGGCTGCAACCGCTTGGCGTCGCCTTCTAGCTGGCATTCTCACCGGCGCTACCATCTCTTCTTCCTCCATAATATCCTCAGCAGTGTCCTCCGATGCTCCGTTCACCAAAGCCGTAACGGTTTCTTCTCTCGACGACGACGGCTTGCCTTCACTATCGCTCATACTCGTGTCGCCTGTTGTGATTACCGAAACCACCTTGGCCTGCCTTATCTCCGCATGTTTACCGTTCTCCTGTCGCAATTTCGCGAAATAATCGGCTGCAAACCCGAGCAGATCGTCCGGTTTCTCTAACACGCACCTTACAACGAATCCCTGTAGCATTTCATTGAGGCCCTCAGGAACTCTGAATCCGTCGAAGCCGCTCATTATACACTAACACAGCTGTAGTTACGGCCTTGGATACAGCAACGTGTCTAGTTACCAAGAATTAGCACGGCTCCACCGTCGTACGATTACGACCCGATACTTCAATCAAAAATTTAGAAAATTCGCCTCGTTAGTGCTCTCGACAAACGAAGTTAGTCGTGTTGGCAACACTCGTAGTATATATTTGTTTCACCACCAGCGCAACTCAATATTCAGCCACCTGCGTTATCTCAATTCGCGACTCCGTTTAGTTCAGTCGCAGTTAACCCTTCAGTCTTTATGCTTTGCAATGCGAAAACACACCAGATCTTTGATCTTTCCTATACGCTTGTGTGAGCTGTGTGAGTGAGTGGGTGGAAGACTTTTATGTATATCATCAAACCCCAGGTGTTTATTCGTCGTTGATTAGAAAAACATTAGCTATGCTGTATGAAAGCTCTTTGAAATTTGTTTCGTGTATTTTGTCGGTGCCGCCTTCACTCAGTGGGATAGGAGTTTCAAAGGCTTAAATTGAACGCGTGTTTGCTCTCATACTTAAAGAAAACATTTTAAACCTACAAAGTATAAATGAGGTTTGAGCATTAGCGGTGCGATTCACCGTTCCCAGCTGCACCCCCGGAAATTTCAGAGACCTTATCTCCCTTTCTTTTCAACGCATGAAAGTACGGAATACGTACGTGTGATAGTCCATTTTCATTGGCCGGTATGGCTTAAAATCTGTTTATACTACAATACATGTTTAATCATTATCGCTGTGTAATTTAAAAAGTCGAGCGAACTTTGGCCGCACGCATAAATATATATATATTTTCTCGCTTTTTTCGCTACTTTAACTGTGTGCAACGGCCTTAGTTCTGTGTGTTTCCTTTACGCTTAGGTTTGGTCTGTCCGCTATATAATCTCGTTGGCATTTGGTTATGTTTTTACTTCTTCAGCGATATTGAAGTAGCCGATGACAGCTCCACTTACGAATGACATTGTATATTTTAAGCCTTATCTCAAGCTTTAATCAACGACCTAGTCCGCTGTTTAACGGCAAATACTAAACATTCGACGCCACACGAGGGGATTAGTATTGGGTTTTTAGCGAACATCAACGCTATTGCTGATTATCGTAGCCGTGTGTGAACAGTTCCTCATATTGCGGTCCAATTCATGAAAGCGCTAATTGCTACAAGCAGCGCGGGAAATATAGGCTCCATGGAAACGCGAATTTCTTATTCTAATTTCAATCATGTTTTAATCAGCCATAGTCTCGGGTGGTCTCACCGATGATTCATAAACGATAATGTTTTTCTGTGACGAATTTTTGATGTTTCGGTTATTTGAGGCAAAATTTCGTTACCAATATGCTTTCTCAAAATAAAAGTATTGTCGAACATGGACTACTTTTTGATTGTCTCACCAGCATTCAGAAGGTCACAGGCTCGAGTAACATTTTATGAGAACTTGAGCTTGACGATCGCCCATGTATTGTCTGACTTCGCTACGTCAGTATATATATATATATTCGCAACTGGTCCCGGTTTGGTCTTAAAATGTATGTATTCCAACACTCGAAATTTTCCTTCACCATAAATCCTTTCAACATGTAGTTTGATCGAGTGAAATGCCAAATATTACCTATATATATATATATATATATATATATATATATATATATATATATATATATATATATA
>JAYKKM010000216.1:3220000-3245000 GCA_035772405.1 Chrysogorgia sp. JL179-B06
AACAACAATCGGTCAATATGAAGTTTAAACCTTGTTAAAGTCAATACGAAACGCTTAAATATAGGTTACACGGAACCGGTAAACTCGAATCGAATATAGCTTAATCTTAATCGTCGTTTTGTCGACGGTATATATGTAAATATATGTTATATGGTAATTGAGCAACGATTACGGCCAGAGACGCACAATTCGCAATAGCAATACTAGATTATCAATACACTAGTTTAAGACTAGTAAGACGGTAGTTTATCTATCAATATATATATATACATTTACATGATCGCCGTGGCCTGTACAACCCTTGCCTTTCCGATCGCGGACATCTTTTGGATTAGTTTCTCTGCGCCAAAATTCCTGCTAAGAAAGCATGAAGTGCTGTTTACCGCACGGAGTAGTTCGTCGACAGAACTCTTGCGCGAAACGTTGATTTGCCTCACCAGATCATCGTACACTTCTTGCAGACAATGTTCATCGTTTCTTTCAAACCCTGATAGAACAGTTTCGTAAATACCGCGAGCCAATGCTGAATAATACAGTAAACTGATGGATACCACACGCTGTGAATTGGTCAAGATCGGTCAAATGGAGTAGCGAATAAGAACACTGTATTTGTCTGAATTAACCAATCAGGTGGCTCATGTATGAGACCCTGATCACCAAGACCGGTCAGAACGCCCCGCAGATCGGTCAAATTGGCCGATCACCATGGAGATCGGTGTATTGACCAATCAAATAGCTGGAAAATGACTCAGATCGGTCAAAGCTCATGCGGAAGACCGCTGAGAAGAAGAAGACTGAAGACTGCTCACATTGTTATTTGTACCACCTCCGCGGGAAAGACGCGGGCGAGAGAGCCTGTGCCGTCAGTGCCGATGAATTACGAATAAAATTACGAATGATTATGAAACAACTGGACCTTGTTGTAATTGCGCAATTTTTACAGCGACTGCTGAAGGTCGATTCGGAATTTTTTATGCTAGCAAAAAATTACATCAGTCGCATGACCGGTTTGACCTACGCTAAATCCGCCCCTATATATATATATATATATATATATATATATATATATATATATATATATATATATATATATATATATATATATATATATATATACGGAAGTATACAAATGTGCCCTACCGGCTATCACCTACGGTGGCCCATAACTGTCACGCCAAAAAACTTTAATCCACGCCAAAAAACTTTAAGTCACGCCAAAAAACTTTAATCCACGCCAAAAAACTTTAATCCACGCCAAAAAACTTTAATCCGCGCCAAAAAACTTTAATCCGCGCCAAAAAACTTTAATCCGCGCCAAAAAACTTTAATCCACGCCAAAAAACTTTAATCCACGCCAAAAATCTTTAAGTCACGCCAAAAATCTTTAATTTAGAGTACACCAAGTAACACCAATATTAGGATACACCGCTGGACATACGGCTCAACCGTGATTGGCGAGATAAACGTTTTACTGTTGTATATATACGCTGTCTCATCCCTATGGCGCAGCAAGCTGGACAAATCGATGTTGTGTCTACTTGATGAGGACAGTATACCTTTGAAGTGATGATCAACCTTTGAACTGATGATCGACCTTTGAAGTGATGACCCACCTTTGAAACGATGATCGACCTTTGAAGTGATAATAGGCCCGGGTACATCATGTTAGGGCCATATAGTGGTTTAGTACCGTCATATAGTGGATCCGGCACTATATAATCAATCCACTTACATTAGGTCCCTTACCTTACTTATCCGTTTACACGATCCATTGGTCTCCCTTGTCAACCCTCGCTCCAGCCCACTTTAAGCCTCCCTTAGATCTAGCATCCCTTAGACACATTTCAGGGGTGCAACTAGGAATTTTCGAGAACAGGGGTCCATGATTGCTATTAGGGCAAAGTTACTTTAGCGTCCGCATTTTAGGCTTTTTTATAGGTTGAATGCTTTAAATTAATATAAAACATATTCGTAAAAATGAGGGCAAAGAGATTGTCTTTACGAAAAGGGCAGGGGTCGCGACCACCCCCACATCCCCCCCTAGTTGCGCCCCTGCATTTAACCCACCTTACACCCACTTAGACTCCCTTAGACCCTTGTAGCCTCTACCTCTTAGCCTCCCTTAGACACTCTTAGACCCACTTAGCACCATTACACCCACTAATTAGCAACTTAGCCTCCCTTAGACTTACACCCACTTAGACTCCCTTAGACCCTCGTAGCCTCCATTGGACCCTCTTAGCCTCTCTTACACCCATTTAGCATCTCTTAGACCCACTTAACCTCCCTTAGACCCACTTAGCATCCCTTACACCCACTTAGCATCCCTTACACCCACTTAGCATCCCTTACACCTACTTAGCCTCCCTTACACCCACTTAGCATCCCTTACACCTACTTATCCTCCCTTAGACCCACTTAGCATCCCTTACACCCACTTAGCATCCCTTACACCCACTTAGCATCCCTTACACCCACTTAGCATCCCTTACACCTACTTAGCCTCCCTTAGACACTCTTAGACCCACTTCACCCACTCACCCACTTACCTACCATAGACCCACTTAGTATCCCTTACACCCACTTAGCATCCATTACACCCACTTAGCATCCCTTACACCCACTTAGCATCCCTTACACCCACTTAGCATCCCTTACACCTACTTAGCCTCCCTTAGACCCACTTTAGCCTCCCTTAGACCAACTTAGCATCCCTTACAACCCACTTAGTATCCCTTACACCCACTTAGCATCCCTTACACCAACTTAGCTTTCCTTAGACACTCTTAGACCCACTTCACCCACTCACCCACTTAGCCTACCATAGACCCACTTAGTATCCCTTACACCCACCATCCCCTACACCCACTTAGCTTACCATAGACCCACTTAGCATCCCTTACACCCACTTAGCATCCCTTACGCCTACTTAGCCTCCCTTACACCCACTTAGCATCCATTAGACCCACTCTTACATTTAGCCTCCCTTAGACCCATTTAACCTACTTTACACCCACTTAGCCTCCCTTACACCCTTGGATCCTTTTAAGAGTATCCAATGGAGGCTACGAGGGTCTAAGGGAGTCTAAGTGGGTGTAAAGTAGGTTAAATGGGTTCTAAGGGAGGCTAAATGTAAGATTGGGTCTAAGGGAGTCTAATTGGGTGTAAGGTGGGTTAAATGTGTCTAAGGGAGGCTAAGTAGGTCTAAGTGGGTCTAAGAGTGTCTAAGGGAGGCTAAATGAGGCTAAGAGGGTCCAATAGAGGCTACGAGGGGAGTCTAAGTGGGTGTAAGGTGGGTTAAATGTGTCTAAGGGAGGCTAAGTAGGTCTAAGTGGGTCTAAGAGTGTCTAAGGGAGGCTAAGTGAGGCTAAGAGGGTCCAATAGAGGCTACGAGGGGAGTCTAATTGGGTGTAAGGTGGGTTAAATATGTCTAAGGGAGGCTAAGTAGGTCTAAGTGGGTCTAAGAGTGTCTAAGGGAGGCTAAGTGAGGCTAAGAGGGTCCAATAGAGGCTACGAGGGGAGTCTAAGTGGGTGTAAGGTGGGTTAAATGTGTCTAAGGGAGGCTAAGTGGATGTAAGGGATGCTAGATCTAAGGGAGGCTTAAAGTGGGCTGGAGCGAGGGATGACAAGGGAGACTAATGGATCGTGTAAACGGATAAGTAAGGTAAGGGACCTAATGTAGGTGGATTGATTATATAGTGCCTGATCCACTATATGACGGTACTAAACCACTATATGGCCCTAACATGATGTACCCGGGCCTATTATCACTTCAAAGGTCGATCATCGTTTCAAAGGTGGGTCATCACTTCAAAGGTCGATCATCAGTTCAAAGGTTGATCATCACTTCAAAGGTATACTGTCCTCATCAAGTAGACACAACATCGATTTGTCCAGCTTGCTGCGCCATAGGGATGAGACAGCGGCTATATACAACAGTAAAACGTTTATCTCGCCAATCACGGTTGAGCCGTATGTCCAGCGGTGTATCCTAATATTGGTGTTACTTGGTGTACTCTAAATTAAAGATTTTTGGCGTGACTTAAAGTTTTTTGGCGTGACTTAAAGTTTTTTGGCGTGGATTAAAGTTTTTTGGCGCGGATTAAAGTTTTTTGGCGCGGATTAAAGTTTTTTGGCGCGGATTAAAGTTTTTTGGCGCGGATTAAAGATTTTTGGCGCGGATTAAAGTTTTTTGGCGTGGATTAAAGTTTTTTGGCGTGACAGTTATGGGCCACCGTAATCACCATATGGCTTCATGGCAACTGTGGACTTGGGACCCACTATGTACGGCTACACATTGTAGGATTGCATTGTGGAGTTACCACAATATATATATATATATATATATATATATATATATATATATATAGGTAATATTTGGCATTTCACTCGATCAAACTACATGTTGAAAGGATTTATGTTGAATATATATATATATATATATAGAACAATGATTTTGTCGTGGTGACAAATTTAAATGCAGCTTTGTAAAACGTACTAACCATGGTGAATGGTAATATTAAGTTCAGAACGTTCTGAAATCTAAACTGCTTATTTGTAAACACATTTACCAAAAACTAACAATGGCGTAATGTTGGAGCAAAGGGTGAGAAAAAGAAATGAGTTCTTAGAAGAACTGTTTAAAGATTTGCGAAATAAATAGGCTTAAAATAAAATAACACGATGCATTTCGGCAGACCACTTATCAAGTGCTACGTCTGCTAACTGAAAATTAGAAACACGAGCCGTTATATAATCGAAAAACTGAATAATAATCAGATGATGTCATCCCACGCGTATAGGATGACATCTCACAATAACGCCAAGTTGAAAACGAATTCCTTTTCTCTGCAAAGATCCGGATCATTAAGTTTAATGTATACGGACTTCAATATCTTTAATTGAAAATCTGACCGACACTTCGAGAGAATTCTAAAATTAGAATTAGAATAGGCATCACTCAACCTTTGAGTTGTTCTACCATAGTGATAATCGCACTCGCATTTAAATTCATATATAACACAATCATGCAACTTGAGGAAAAAGCGGGTAGAGACTCTTTGTGAGTGCATGGGAGAAAGAATTGTTTTAGATGAAAAAATACAAATATATATATATTGTGAGTATTTTTATTTTTTACAAACAAGCGTGTGTTCTCAGGAAGTGGCTCAATTTTTCGGCTAAACTTGGTTACTGAGCATGAACTTTTTGAGGCACATGTACTACGAGCTCCTACTTATGTCATCGCGTAAAATGACCACGAAAAAGTTCGCATCATCGAAGCAGTGGTGAAATATTGACACATGGCGAGAAATTATGGACACGCACGCGCAGTAGGTGCTTAGACTTATAAAAAATGTGTAAACATTATGCCCGCCATCACTCAGTGATTTATATAGGAGTTAACAAGAAAAATCGTCGTAGCTTTTAGCCTCTCGCTAAAATGCAAAATGATCAATCTGATCAGGTTAGTACTCGTTAGTATCTAACATCAAAGACAACATTTAGAATCGCTCGATGCATATTCGCTGCATGCAGTTTCTCAATATTTATATATGAAGCAAGTGTAAAGGGAAATATACTGTGAAATAGCGCAAATACCTCAAGTGAAGCTGAATTTACCGTTGGTCGGGGGGATCAGCAGGTCCCTTGGTACTTATAGTACGTATTCCATATAAGGTCATATCGGACGGGATTACGATATGTTCGATTATCCGCTATTTTTAAGAAAATTATGTTCTCTCGCCGGATAAGCTGTACGCATATTGTAAACAGATAATTTACCTTTGTTTTAATTAATATATATTGTAGCTTTGGGAGTTGATTATTTCTCAAGAAAACGTTCGTCGAAGACAGCCGAAAGTTCGTTTACAAGATGGTATCCGTAATACGAAAATTATATTTTTGGGCATTTTCGATTACCCGCTTTCAAAGAGAACTAAGTTAGCTACCAGGATAAGCTGTATCTATGTTGTAAATAGATCATTTTACTTTAAAAGAATAATATTCTATAGCTTTGTGGGAGGGTTAGGACCTTTGTTGTTTTGGGGTCGGTTACAATCTAATTAACTTGGAGGCTGGTACGAGGGCAATGTATTTGCTCGTCAGGGCAACGTATATGCTCGTTAGGGCAACGTATTTGCTCTTCCCAGTTCCGTCCGATATGACCTTATATGGAATACGTACTATAAGTCCATATGGTCCATATGAAAAATAATATGTACAGGCCACCGAGAATCGGCTACCACCACAGGTAGCCCGAGTAATGAAGGATTTGTGCATGGTGAGGTATACCACAGCTTATTTGTTATAATTAACCGCTTTGAAGTTTGCCGAGTTTGGAAGATGTTATGACTAACATCACTCTTATTAGCATTTGAGGGCTGAATATTGTTTCCGAAATGATCATGACTGGGTTGACGTCAACATATTTAACATAGCATTTTTAACAAACAAACCTTTATAGAACATCAATGCAAAGCTCAAATCAGAAAATCCTTTTGGCATTCAACTATTCACTTTCATCTAGAAACTATACTATATTATTTTCAAAGCGAGCTTTTGTCTATTTAAGTCCTCTTTACGAACGCTATATTTTTCTATGATCTATCCATATCTGCAATATTGTAATACTGTATGCATGGGCGTCGACTTATCCAACAAACCTCAATCGCATTATTGTATTGCAGAAACGAATAATAAGAATATTGAATGTAGTAGATTTGATGCTCACACTGATCCGATATTCAGAGATCTTCATATTTTAAAATTTCATGATATTTGCAAATTACAAATGGTCAGTTTGTATTTTCTTGGAAAAACAACCTTCTTCCAAAATCATTTAATGATATGTTTGTTTCTAGTTATCATTCACATAATCATAACACAAGGAATTCAAAAGCTCTACGCATACCGTTTTGTAGGACAACGTTAAGACAGTTCTCTATTCGGTATCAAGGTTGTAAATTTTATAACTCTCTGCCTGAAGAGATTATCAATTTGGTTTCTTTTTCTTTATTTACATCTAAATTAAAAAAGTATTTAAGTTCTGAATATGGAAACGTGCTTGCATCTTAACTGATATCTTATTCTTCTTTACTTCATTATACTTACTGATATACAGTATCAATTGCTAGCTTCATATTATTTTATTAATATTATTCAATCTGAGCCTCAGAGGTAGTCTAAATTTCAATAAGCCTTTTGGTTTTTTTTAGACTTCCTCGCCACTAACACCATGTATATTATTTATTTAAGTATGGCAAATTCAAGAAATTCAATAAATAAATTCAAATACCAGTAATATCGTATTAATTAAAGTACTTTAAATATGGTTCTCGTATACAGAAAGAAGAAAAGAAAGCCAAATGCCGTAAATGACGTCACACGTTAGCATTTCGGACAAATAAACCGTAATAAAACATCAACGCAAAGTTCAAATCATAAACTATTTTGACATTCAACTATTCGGGACTTCATATATAGAATCTATATCAGTATTATCGTAGTATGTGGGGTTATAGGCACTTTAAGCTATTTTAATGTCTGTGTTGAAGTGAGTTGATCTTAAGCCCGCTTTCCACTTCACCATTTCGCTCGTCGCTAGCGAAATATTTCTATACAATGACATCATTGTTTTCAGTTGTCGACCAATGAAAATTATGTCATTGGCGAAATGTTTCTCTAGCGGCGAGAAAAATGGTGAAGTGGAAAACGGGCTTTAAGAAACAGCTCTCAACTCTCCGCGAGTTTACCGTCGTCGTGAAGAGGAACCACTGACCTCTATATATAACTGGACTGCGGGCTCGCATTACCAATGACTCAAAAAGTGTCGTAAAAAGATGGCGTCAGCTGGAGTCCTTTAACTCATGTTTGAAAACCCCAAAAGCAACACAGTACGGCATTTTCCCTCTTCAAAATCCAAACTGGACTAAAAAACTTTAAAACAAACTGTAACAGATGTTCTTTCACCAGAAAACTTTCAAAAAGCCTTCAACATTTGGACTGACGCATGAATTGGCAACTATATAATTATCTAAACACCGCTACCAAAATTATAACTGATGTGATAGCGAAGCTAACCTCAACGGGATACCTGAAAGGGCAGTCTCGAGATGACCGTCATCCTGACAACGAGTTGTGTTTATGTAAAGGAAAGCTCCAGTTTGTAATTGGTTTTTGAAAAATAACCAGAATACTAACCCTAATACTAAATCATATATAAAATACTAACCTTGACACTAACCCAAATACTTGTACAAACATTTTGAAACATTTTGGCCGTCAGCTTGAAACCTTTTCATGCAGATATTATTTTTATCTATCACTGACTAAGATAGCTTCGGAATATTGATGCAGTGAAGTCTGATCCGAGTCCGCCATTTTATCCGTTAAAGTCATGAATGTTTATAGTGGAACCCTTTGAAGTCTAACTCATGAACGTCCCCCAAACAGATGCCGTCATAATGGATTTATCTGATGCCCTTTAATTCTTGGTGTTGGTCACTACTAAAAAGGCGTTGATAATTGCTTTTTCTTATGTCAGATGAATGAGCGCAATCCGCTATTAATTTCATCACTATGTGTGCTTGAAGGGGAATAAATAGGGTTATATAATATAACCCTATTTATTCCCCATACAATTATACAATTATAATCCTGTCTGCGTAGGCAGTGTAGACATACAAATCGAGTACTCTAATGGTGTGTGGAGTTTAACGTTTGGAACGAAGTCCTTTTATCACAGAGTGAAACGTAAAGTCAGTACAATTAACTCTCTCTTAAGCGATCACCTCGGGGTCATGCAGGAGTAAGTTGTCGCTTACGGGAGATGGTCGCTCAGGAGAATGTTCACCACAGAAGCCCGCAAACACAATAGTGTAATTCATACCATACGTGATTAATAATATAACAATTAATGACAATTAAGAAAATTGAATTTCCATACTGTATATTATATTGATGAATTTCATTTATGAAATGACTTTAATCTTGTTATAGTAGCATGGAACGTTAACAAAGCTTAACCTAAACAGCAACGCATTCACAAAGTTATGTGTTTTAGAGTTCACTGCTCTGGTCTTACCCGGCTACACCATAAGCGCATGGGTACGAGGCTGTACTTCAATAGGTCCACCACTTATTTGTGCAATTTTGCACAATATATCGACTGCCTTGGATTTCAAGGCAGCACTTCCCTTGCCGATAGTAACTTCTAGTACATATATAATTGCTGGTGACAGGGAGGAAGCACACTAATCTTGACATGGATTGTGTAGCGCCCAGTCCTCTTTGCGGAACTATATAAAGTAGCGAACGATTGTGTCGGATGTTACGGAAATACGTCAAAATATGACGTTTTATGACGTATTTATTGGAAGAATACATACGCGTAACCGCGTATTAATCGACGAGCATTATACGGAAGCAATCCGATATGGGATACACATGCATGTTCGGAACTCGTCAACACCACCAGGAGCATGGAAACTGGCGACACGAAAGGACATGCACTATGAAAGTTGTCATCGAAGTATAAAGACTCGCTTTGGTTCGGCTAGCATAGTAGCTTGAAAGTTTGTTTTGTCAAGGTAAGATAGATAGTAGTTTGAATGGAATCTTATTATGTTATATAGGCAGAAAGCTAACTATTAACAGAACAATGTAAAAGTTTCAGTGAAGTGATACTGATAGTGTCGTTCACTCAATTGTGTATGTTCCACTATTGTTGTATTTGTTGACATGCAGTATATGATGTTGTGGACGTAAAACAATTTGTGCCGATTATAGCCAAGTCAATATAAGTCTTTTCCATCAGCATGGAATGAGTTTCCCTGGGCAGCCAATAGGTGGATGGAGCTGCATGAGGGCGACAAGGTTCCCCTCGCACGCTGCTGGCAGGTTATTGCATCTGCTGGGCGACACGGGGTTTCCCTCGGTATATTGAATGCTGGCTATATATTGCATCAGCGAGGGACGCGGTTCTCTGGGCGGATGTTAGAAGTCTATTGCGCCTGCATGCGATGCGTTTCCCTGGGCAGCCAGTAGCGGGATATGGAGCTGCAGGGCGAAAAGAGCTGCTGTTGGACACGGAGTTTCCCTCGGTAGGACGCGGTTCCCTGGGCGCTGGATAGCAGTCTATTGCGTTTGCATGGGATGCGTCTCCCTGGGCAGCCAATAGCTGGATGGACCTGCAGGGCGATTAGGTTCCCCTGGTTTAGTGGTGGCAGGTTGATGCATCTACTGGGGAAGAGGTTCCCTCGGGAGTAGATTGCAGGGCCCGGTATTCTGTAAGGTGACGGAGGTTCCCTTGGTGGGGTACGTCATACAGGGTTGGCCACAGCCGGGGATGCGATTCACCCGGCACGTGTTGAACAGTGATTGGTGATTGCTGTGGGACGAGGTTCCCTCAGCATGTGTTGCGGAGTTTTACATGGGGAGAAGAGGTGCTCCTGGAGACCAGGTTCTCCCGCTTAGCTTGTATGGCTTCCGTCGTGCGTGTCCTTTGTGTACATTGCGTGCCCTTTGTGTACATTGCGTGTGTTTTGTTTTTGTTTTGTTTGTTCTCTTGGGGGGTCTCTCTCTCGGTCTCGTTTAGGTTAAATCATTCTCCACTACTTCGGTAGTGTGACTTGTAGTTCCCGAAGGTGAGGGGTTTCTCGACCGCGCAAGAAACACCACAAACTAAGGACCTAACCTGCATGTCAGTACCTATTATTGGCCAGGGCCACATGGAAAGGCTAGGCCTTGACGAATTACAGGAGGGCCAGGCCTTGGCGTCTCGCAGGACTGCCAGACCCGTGGTAGCTCACTAGAGGGGTGGTGTAAGGTATGCATGGCTCAAGAGATTCCATGGGGACTTCATGCGACTCTACAAATTTGTAGTGTGCTTTTCCGGCTCGTGAAGTGGCGTACGATGCCTTCACACCGGATTGTTATCAATACATGAAATAACAAATATTCATAGATTTATCGATCTTGAATGTCATATTGTGTGTTGGAATAGCCTTTTCCAATATTGCCCACCACTTTTTTTCAATTTTGCACTATATCGCGACTGCCTTGGATTTCGAGGCAGCATTTTCCTTGCGATAGTAACTTCTAGTAATAATCCATATAATCTCCGCGGTGGTCGCTCACGAGAGAAGAAAAACAACTAGAAAAGTCTAAAATCCAACCACAACAGTGGTTGCGCGGTCTCTTACGAGAGATTTTAATACAGTGTTTGACTGATAAAACGGGAATTTTTAAGTCGGTCGCTTAAGAGAGATCGTCGCTTACGAGAGTGATCTCTCAAAGAGAGTCAACTGCATTAAACTTAAACTTTACTGTCAAATGTTTTTATGTTCATGACTCTCTGACGAAGGATCCTTTTTATTAATTTTGTATTATCAAACAGTTTTAAGTAATTCTGTCTTGAAATGTATTATTTACGACCTAATGTGATCATATAGTGGTCTATAAATATATAGATATAGGATTCAAATAACTAAAAAGGTTCCCATCTGCACTTTTGGTCTAAATTCAACCCACCTTTTCTGAACCCAGACACAACAACAGCAATGCAGAGAAGCAAAGCGCGATTCTGAGATTTTGAGGGCGAATCACACAACGTACCCTGATTGGCTTCTATACCCATCCGTAATATTAGATCGAAGATATTTAGGTATTTCTAATCTATATACAGTCGAATCGCTCACCTATAGTGGAAGTTCTAAAGGTATCCGCTTAAGAAGGGTTCAACAGTAGGTATTTTTATAGATATTTTGTGTCTGAAAATGCCCCACTGATTTCATGTGAATGTGAGACGACGCGTAAAATTCGTGGTGATCTTTTTGACACGATGTCCCTAAAATCTTCATGGCGTCCTTTTATCCAAGAGGATGAAACCAACGTTTTCGCGACGGTTCTGCTCTGTTGATTGTATTCAGTGTTCGTTCTCCTTGGGAGATCTCCACCCGCATCACTGTTTCACTCGTTTGCTCCTCGCTTCCCGCATTGTTTTCCTACAGACAAAGAAAATGAACTAAAGTGGAAAGCAGGAAAATTACGCAATCATTACAATCAATAATGTTTATCATTTCTCAATCAATTTATACAATTAGTTATCATTTTGGTCAAAGACTCAAATGTAATTGGATTTTTGTTTTCAACTGGTGGTGATGATGATGGCCAAAATGGTGATGATAATGTTGATGGTACTGGTGATGATACGGAAGATGGTGACGATGTTGATAAATTGATAAGGATGATGACGATGGGACTGATGATTGTGACGATGATTGTGACTACCGTCCGGTATAGTTTATATTTAGGCAATTTCCGTTGTGCGAGGTAGCGGGGGATTGGGCACAAAAATAGACCTCGAGGAAAGGACGATCATTTTGTTTGTAGTGTTTGTTGCACTGGTTTGTAGTCGTTGAGTGATCAATGTAAAATGGAAATAGTTCGAACAGTCTGGTGAGTGAAACTTTGTGAGAATTTGTAATAGCTAGCTGTAAGTTTGATATTTTGTTAATTGTAGATTTGTTTAATAGAAAATCATTGGAAAAAGGAAAAGATGCGTTTGGTCTGTTCGATCTGTCAATTGAATATAAAAATGTGATAAGAGTCACAATGATGATAGTGATAGTGATGGTGAAGGTGACGATAGTTATGGTGCAAATGGTGAAAGTCGTGATGATGATAACGATGGTGATGATGAAGATGGTGATAGGCCCTTCTACACGATACGATTTATCGTATACGATTGTCATTCTGGCGTACATTGTCTTGTACGATTGTCGTACTAGCGTATGCAATTGTTTGCACGCGACATAATTCTTGTTTATGATTCGATGGCGAATGTTGGACAATCGTATACGACAAATCGTATCGTGGCCTTAAAGGTGATGGTGATGATTTTTTAATTTTTTTTAGATAATCCTATTTTAACACAGTAGCCTGATCAACCTAGACTTGTGATGATGGCTAGACTTATGATGACAGTGGTGATCAATTGATGGTGTAGGCGATATTCACGATGTTATCAATCCACTTATCACATCCGATCACATTCCATCGATCTGACGCCCTTTACCTGTGCTCTCATAATCAGATCAATGATCCACTTAAACTTGATTTCAATGACAAGCAATATAAACGAGATGATACTTCCTCCAATCATAACAATGAACACTCCACCGAGGCTGTGTAGACCTAGTGTCACTGTCGCTGATGCCGGCTTCCGTGGACTGCATTCGGATTTGTCCTCCCACCAAAACTTTCTTCGTCTTTCGATAAAGCCCTCCTCTCGAAGCTGCAATAATGAAGGATAACATTAACGCTCTTTTACACGACACGAAAAAGTAGGACCGTTCTGACATATAAGAATAATGCTTTAATTAAAAGGACTAATTTCAGCCGACTACCTTGTATGACGAAAGGCTTGAAATGTTAGGTACTGTTACAGCTGTACACCACAGTCTTCTAGAGTTTTTAATTATATTTACAGTAATGTTCATGCACAGAATGGTTAACATCTATCTTGTTTGAATATTAAAAACGAAAATTACAAACTAAAGCAATAGATAATTATGGTACACTTATAGTTGAACGTGAGGTTTAAAATTATTTGGTATATAACGATCATTGATTTTAAAGGCGAACTATAGTAAAAAAACAAATGACTTTTAAATAAAAGACCTTTAAGCATAATGTTTATAAATGTTAATAGTTTTGAATTTATGGTATCTGCTCTTGTACTTTGCGAGGCTGATACTACCTCTGCTGCGACTTTGTCTTGACTTCAATAAGCCCACCACTTATTTTTGCAATTTTGCACAATATCACGACTGCCTTGGATTTAGAGGCAGCACTTCCCTTGCGATAATAACTTCTATAGTATTACATCTATTTTCTAACATAGATATATGGAAGGGGGACTGGATAGGAAACTTAAAACGTTGTTTCGTAACCGGAAACGATGTTTGCACAGCTTGCTACGGTAATTACACGCTTATAAGCGGCTGGTGCAGCAACTGATGGTCCTACATGGCTATGATAAGTTTTTGCTGAATTTAAACAATGGTATAATATTCTATCTATCTATATCTATATCGGGTCGAGCGAACTCGGACTCCTTTGACTATTTTCCTCCACACCACCCGATCCTGCATTGCTGTACCGAGTTCTTCTTTCTCTAGATTTGTGTCTCTGCTCAAGGTATATGTTGTGTGTGGGAGCCCTCTTGATCTTTTTCCATGGGTGGGATCGCATATAGAAGCAGTTGGTGTAGCGTTTGTTGCTCACTTCTCCAGACATGCCCTACAAAACTCAACCTCCGACTTCTGATAACATTAAATTAGTAGTAATTTACTGATAACATTAATAATAACATTAGTAATTACATTAGTAATTAGCTACATTAGTAATTACTTTCTTACAATTAATTATTACTTAATAAGTTCAATAGTGTCTGATTGTAGTTACATGTGCGCCCACATGTTAGGTGCATTAACCGCTTATAATATTACCATAGCAAGTTGTGCAAACTTTGTTTCCGTGTTTCGTTAAGTTTCCTATATCCAGTTCTCCTTCCATTATCTATATGCATGGTTCTAAAACAAGATGGTGATAGCTTTATCCCACCTTCAGAATCGCCACCGACAGCGCGTTCGTATTCTCAGAGTTTTTCGGCAAGCCAAAACCATAACTTTTCACTTCAAGTAGATTCTTCACAAGTATAATTGTATTACAAGGTTTTGTTTTGCTGTAATATTCCAGGATAGGGGTCTCCGTAAGATAGGCATAGCCACCATCTCTCGCTTTTGCCACTCCCAACTTCGAACTATTTACCGACGTCTCGTCTTCTGTTATGTGATTGAACATCTTCCTGTGTATCACTGCTTTGGAGTCTTTCAAGAAGTTGTATAGCTGACCATTTTTTAATACTCCATATTTAATGTCGCCGGGTCTGTCGACAAGATCGTCTAGATTCTTAATTTGACTTTCGATCTTTTTATCTGTAATAAAAGAGGAATTACTCTCAAAAAGTAAATTACTTTTTTTAACATCTTTTGTCAAATGCGCGCGGCATTGTGCCAAATCTTACTCAGATAACATATAAAATAAATGTCGCTCATTGTTTCAGCTGAAGGTGATTATGGAATCAATTTTTATTATGTTTCTTGATCCAATATTGTGTTGACAAAATGAGTTTGTTTTTAGCATTTCGTTATTTTGAGCATCACTCCTTTCCTTGGAGGAGATATCAAAATAGTTAACACATATATAAATACCCGTTTGACTTCAACATGCAATTTAAAGCTGTATTTAATTTGTATAACCACGACAAAATCGTTATTCTAGACAACGTTTTAGACAACATTTACACAAGAGTAATAGTTTCCTGATTCACCACAAACCGCGAGAATTCCGCGGATTCGTATAGGCTGTTTACAATGCAGGAGTATTCGGATTCGTAGGCTGTTTACACTATACATACATTCGTAGGCTGTTTACACTACAGGAGTATTCAGCCATTCGTAGGCTGTTTACACTACAGGAGTATTCAGCCATTCGTAGGCTGTTTACACTACAGGAGTATTCAGCCATTCGTAGGCTGTTTACACTACAGGAGTATTCAGCTATTCGTAGACTGTTTACACTACAGGAGTATTCAGCCGTTCGTATAGGCTGTTTACACTACAGGAGTATTCAGCCATTCGTAGGCTGTTTACACTACAGGAGTATTCAGCCATTCGTAGGCTGTTTACACTACAGGAGTATTCAGCCATTCGTAGGCTGTTTACACTACAGGAGTATTCAGCCGTTCGTATAGGCTGTTTATACTACAAGTAGAGGCCGCGGAAGCACCTGAAAAGTAGGGGGCACCGCCAAAATGGTGCCCCTTTTTGGTTATTTTCAAAATAATTGTATATATAATTTAAAACGTTGTACGGTTGCATGTGACTTCCATTTGTTGATAAAGAAACAGTTTAACTTTAAAACAGTATGTACTTATATAGCTGTATACATTTCTACAGCAAATAGCAATGTCATATACATCTACGAAAGGGTACATTAATTCTTCCCAGTATTGGCAATATGCCGGTGTAAACATTAAACATTAACTGCCACATGGGCATTTAATTTATAAAAAGGGAATTTTTATTTCAGAAAAAAATCCAATTTTGAAAAAAAGTGGGGGCATCTCCACCCGGTTCCTCGGCCTCTGACTACAAGAGTGTTCAGCCATTCGTATAGGCAGTTTACACTACATAACAGGAGTATTCAGATTCGTAGTCTGTTACGACTACGGGAGCATTTGGATTCGCAGGTTGTTTATACTACAGGAGTATTCAGATTCGTAGGCTGTTATGACTACAGGAGCATTCGGATTCGCAACCTCGTACCCAGGGTCTCATCTCCGCTCGCCAGGCTGTACATACACCGCATGAATCAATAAATTTATAGGATAAATTTATGTGGGATTTATGCGTTTGGACGTCGCCATTTACCCGACGTTTAGAGTTTACCCGACGGCTCAAACTCATTTTCATTTCAATTTTGACATCATTGAGTGCTTGTTATTTATTTCTGGCGCAATATTGTTTAAATACTGTTGGCAGCATACCATTGTCCACAGCTAGCAGAAAAACATACATTGTTCACAGTTAGTAGCACCACATTGTTAACTGCAGTTGACAGGAGTATACAACATTGTTCACAGTTGGCAACACATGAACATTGTTCACAGTTGACAGTACAACATTGTTCACAGTTGGCAGTACAACATTGTTCACAGTTGGCAGCACAACATTGTTCACAGTTGACAGTACAACATTGTTCACAGTTGGCAGTACAACATTGTTCACAGTTGGCAGCACAACATTGTTCACAGCGTTGGTAGCACAACATTGTTCACAGTTGGCAGTACAACATTGTTCACAGTTGGCAGTACAACATTGTTCACAGTTGGCAGCACAACATTGTTCACAGCGTTGGTAGCACAACATTGTTCACAGTTGGCAGCACAACATTGATCGCAGTTGACAGCACAACATTGTTCAAGTTTACAGCACAATATTCACCGCAGTAATTGACAGCACAACATTGTTCACGTTGGCAGAAAAACATTGTTCACAGTTGGCAGTACAACATTGTTCACATGCATTTACAGCACAATATTGTTCACAGTTACTTCACAACATTATTCACAGTTGGCACCACAACATTGTTCATACTGTATTTGGTAGCACAACAGTCACCTCACAACATTATTCACAGTTAGCAGCACAACATTGTTCGGCACAGTTGACAGCACAACACCCGCATTATTCACAGCTGGCAGCACAACTGCAGGTCTATACATTGTTCACGCCTGTTTACATCGTGCAACAGTTGTGCATTTTTTCGCGTGTACTCAGAGAAAAGTCTAGAGTATTTTGACGAGAATGGAACCCACAACCGCCTGATAGCTATTGCAACAATCCGAGAGTACTTACTTGTAAAGAAAGCTGCCAGGTTAGCTGTGTATGTCGAGATGATGATCAAGATGAAAAACCAGAAAGCTGATGCTAAAATACGACCAGAGGGGGCCTTTGGCGTATTGTCTCCACCTTGTTGAAGCATGCTCGCTGTAGCAAACCAAAGACTGTTCATCAAGTTGAATTCTTCTCCTTCGCCGCGATTTTCAGCCGTCTTTCGATAACCCAGGGGACTGAAATAGTCCACGCAGTACAGCAGGAATGTCATCGCAAAAACCTAAATAAAAAATAAAAATAATTTTTGCTGGAAAATTTCTGGGTTGAATGACATCAAATATACAATGACATCAAATATACAAATCATCAAACTATTCAATGTGATAATGGTAAAGATATGCAGAATTTTTCAATAAGTCATTATGCATTGTGATGTCACTATAAGTATGATCATTTGCATATTAAACAAATCTTAATATCTCAAGAGTGAAGTGAGATATGAAAATAGTTTCAAGAGTTCTTTCAAACAAAATAGTTATTTTACAACTGAATTTTTCATTGCATAGGCACTTTATAAAAAAATAATACAAACATTTAGTTATGGTTGAAAACAAGCTAAAAGTTAAACAGTCATCAAATTAAACAGCGTTAAACTAAAAAATAACCAAAAACCATATAATAAATTACTTATTAACCTCGTTTGCTCTGTCGGTACGTACAGGGCAGTAGCTAACATTTCATAATTAGGGTGGTGCCAACCAAAAATTTCCGAGTGAAATATTTTCCCCCCAAATCTGGCAATAATAATCACAATACTTTTCCAACTGTCAAAACTACAAGGACAACAACCCCCTTTAATCATAGTAATTTTAAGTCAGCACTAAAGACTTTTCTTTTTTTAAATTAATAGTTTTTTGTTCATAGTGGTAACATATGCAGTAGGCTTTATCTTATAATGAAACTGTAATAAGGTTTATAAGTAAAATTAAGAATATATTGTTGTAAGATCATTGAGACTATTGTATAATGCTCCTAATACGTCTTTTATTATTATTATTATTACCAATATGTGCTTTCACATTCCCAGAGCAATTCCCAAATGGCGAATTTAGACAACGTTATTAATGTCCAAGTATTAAATTAAACTGACTTGAATTAAAGTTTTCTATTACCAGTACATTTAATGTACATTTAAACAGTATATTTTGACACAAGCTCTTAAAATAGTCTTAAAGAAAACATGTTAGACCTCTAAATTTTCCGAATATTCCCCCGGTACGTACTGGAAAGTATTTGCTGGAAAGTATTTGTTTTCGTATTTTTTGTTCACAAAAAGTGTACGAAAGCCTCAGGCAAATACTTTCCCGTGCAAACTTCACATTCCGTTTATAAGTAATCATATTATATTAAAGACATTAAAATATATCGTACTGGCTAAATATATAAACCGAAAGCAAATACTTCCCCGTTTGTTGCAAGTTTCAACTAATTATATTACAGCATCTAACTAAGGTTTACCAAAAAATTAAATTACTAACCGTTAATACAACCATGAGCCAAATATCGCCCGAAAAAGGTTTATGAAAATTAAAAAGACTCTTTTCCTCTTCCGGAATGCGCAAAATCAAGGCCATTCTAAAGTCCATAAATGGTTTGCTAAAGTCGATCACTTCCTCTCTCTTCGCTGTTATTGTAAACGAGCCGGTTGCCATATCAACTGTCTGAAAATCACCAAAGTAGTATATTATCTCAGTGATGTACAACATATCCTTCTACTTAGAATTACCAATAATCAGTATAAGTGATCCGGTAAATATAGCTTTGGTCTATATGTAGGTAGATAAGTAAGGTAAGATACATGCACATGCACATAGTATTTATCCTTTACTTTCTAAATATGTTTACTTTTGTGGGTATTTCTGACTTTCAAAAACCTTACTTTGTTCATTTTGAGCTAGTCCTTGTAGCGCAATACCAGAGTATCTCACTGGTCATCAGAAGATTGTAACCTTGTATACATATATGTAACCTTTGCTCTTGCATCTTAGTTCATGTTCAGTATAGCTCAATGTTTAGAGCATCTCACTGGTAATTATCAGAATGTTACAGACGAACGACAAGCTCATATTCTCAGAAAAATGTTTAAGAGTCCCGGACAGGGATCGAATCTGTCATCTTCTTACTGCCGGTGAGACACTTTGACCATTGAGCTACGAGCTCGTTTAGATGAGCTGGTTCCGCGGCAATCAGAAGGTTACAGGTTCAATTCCTGTCCGGGACTCAGAAACATTTTTCTGAGGATATGAGCTTGACGATCGTCCATGTATCGTCTGTCTACTCCAAGCTCTCCCACATTCACTACATAATGTTCTATATTAACAGAATGTTGCAGGTTGTACACATATGTAATTTCTCTATAATCTCAGTCCATATGTATCTCAATAGTTAGAGCATCTCACTAGTCACCAGAAGGTTACAGGTTGTACTCATATATATACTAAAGAAAGGTTACTGGTTCGATTAGTCTGTAAGTGAGGCTAAATGCTTGAGGGGAATACGCATTCATATCATATTTCAAGTTTACATATACATATAAACCTACCTTACTTTCCAAAGCACCTACAAATCCATTCCACTTTCCATCCGTCTTTGTACCGGATCCTCCATTTGAAATAACGAACTTGTAATCAAAATCCATCTGCTTTGCCAACTCTCTCACAATGTCGATGACGAATCCTTCAAATCCATCAGGGCTGGACTTGCTTTCATTGATAAACGGTGGATCCGACTAGAAATGAAGAAATCAAACAATTGGGATCACATCCATGAGCCAATTGGCCGCTGTTTTGTCCCCGCTTGTACGTCCTCCTTCAATTACCTATAACCCCAAATATACGATATTACTGATATAGATTCTACATGACGTGAATAGTTGAATGGCAAAATGTTTAATGATTTGAGCTTTGCGTTAATGCTCTAAACGGTCTAAAATTTGTCCGAAATGCGAATGAGTGCATGTGACGTCAAATCGGTAATTTTCCGCCTCCTGTATGATTTATCTGACTAATTTATCGAGGATTTGAGTGAAAAAGTAGATAAAATCTCTAGTATAGCGTTAAAATATATCATCAACGTTAGGTCAAATTGCTTTAGCAGCAGAATATATATTGTATCCAAAATAATTACTTATTTGGCATCACACTCATTATACTCATTAGATAGAACACTAGTGCAAAGCTGAAATCATAAAATATTTTGGCATTCAACTATTCACTTCTTGTAGAATCTATATAAGTAATATCGTATTTGGCATTACTTCAAGCTTTTGTATCACCACTGGGTGTATTTTAGTTTCGTTCTTTTGATTAGTGTACCATATTGAAGGCTATTTTATATGTGTACACCGCTGATAACTTCAAAGTGTCACGACGTTATTCACGAGTCCGCAGTATTTGTATTTGTATTGTATTTTTTATTATAATTTGAGGGCCACTATAGGGATAATAGTAGCAGATAATTATAATAGTGTAACCCTCATGAATTAAATTATTGTGTTATATTGTATTGTAGTCTTTCTACGAACTAACACTTTATTTTATTCCGAATTTGCTTTAAGAACAAGTTCCTTATTTTGTGTATATATTTATCTAAATTTGACCATTAATGGTACTTATTTTTATACCGGAAGTTTTAAGTAAGACCCATTACCTGTAAACTTAACTTGTAATACAATTAATAAAAGCAAATAATATGTTTGTATTGTATTGTATTGTATTGTATTATATTAAAGACTTATCAAGGTCTATATAGGAAGCAAAATTGTTATAGAAAGAAAAATTAAGTGAGTGTAAGGTCTGTATTGCAATAAAAATGTTCTCGTGTATATAGCAGCGTCTTTGATATCATGTTTTGTCATGCAGTCCTTAATTTACCTTTTTAATCATGATTGTAAAATTCCTCTTTGATTTCTTCATCGGTTCTTTGTCTCTTTTCTCGTGGCATATGTAATTTTCCACCACATCTCCAACCCAACTTATTGTCTCGGCTTTGGGAAATTGAGATCTTTCGGGATCGGAATTCCACTGTCCTTTCTATAATTATCACGATGGTTTAACCTTTGCGTTTATCAACTTGTTTATTTTATTATTAATTTAAAGGACATTGACAACAAAAAACGTTTACTATATTAAATTGAATATTTACTTAGTATATGACTTGGCCATGGAATGTAGTTTGACCCGATGAAAATGCTCGGTACAATTTTAAAAGTTGAATAAACCATATCTAAATCCAGGCCATTGGGCCGTCATTTTAAATATGACCGTGACGTCAGTTGTACTGGCTGACGTTTCATTTAACTATATCCCGAATTTAAAACATAGTCCTAACCCCAACATTATAACCCTAATCCTAACCCTAACCCTACACCTAATGCTAACCCTACCTCTTACGATAATGCTTTATTTTAGAAATAACAACTGATTTTAATTTCGAATTTTACTACCGATAGTCTATGTAACGTCATTTCGGGATTTATATGAAACTTCACCCGTTATACTGGTATATATAAGCGTTGTATTTCGTACTGTTGTGCTACGCATCGTACAGCCATGTATTTCCCAGTTTTGGTTGTAATAATCAGATAACGCTAAGAAGAAGCTTAATTTCTTTGCATTTCCGCCAACGTTGACCGCTTTAACCAACACAGGCGTCACAGGTCACTTGGTTATTTTCAAAAACATCGTTAACACGCTTAAAGGGATGTCACGATTTGCCTGGTTACTCAGCTAGCGTACTTGTTGATTATTTGTTCAAGATAGTATACGGCAATCGTGGCCTTCCAGCTCGTTCTCGTTTCCCACCACGATTAGACATTAAATTGTCATTACGGTTTACTTATAACTCGTCCAAAAATAACCCACCAACATGAAAATAACAAATACTAATCGAATAAATCGTTGAGCTTTCGCTTCGCTTTGATTTTGGATTCCGAATCAAAAATCAAAAAGTACGCTTAGTTGAGTAACCACGCAGATCGTGACATAGCCCCTTTAACGAGTATAATTTTAAAACCTCAAACTACAGACTATATTATGGCTATTAAAGTCACATACCTGTACCTTGATATAAGGTACTTAATTTTTATTGCCAATATACCTTTTAGTGCCTATACAGCATTTTCAGTTTTTAGTCGTTTAAACAGAGGACGAAAAACTAGTTGATAAGTTCTTTTACAGTTTTTGAATTGGTTCATTCGTTTCCAAGATACAGTTCTCTTTTTGTGATATGCTAATGAGCTGGTAGATGATGACGACATTTAAGTCAAACAACTCCTGTATATCTTCAAAAGTATCCGTTGGAATTACTTGGAACTTTGCATGTTCATACCACTAACCAAAGAGCATGAATCCAGGGCCGTCGAGAGCGAGAACGGGCCCCGGGTCATAATTTGCGCGCGGGCCCTCCGATATTTTTAGTTTCAATAGCGTTATCTTGAAGTGAACAAACCAAACGTAAACCATCGGAATGGGAAGCGCAGACGAATTAATTACGTGTAAGTAAATAAATTACGTAGACTACTGACTGTACAGCCGGTTTTTCCTAGTTGTTTTTTTTAATTTTGTATAGTTGAATCTCAAAAATTAAAACGTATCTTAAACTCAAAGAACAACCTAGTGATGGAATTATTTATGGCTCCCTTGTTTCAGTTGTTTGTCTGTATCGACGCGTGAATGCGGCAATCTTGAAATTTGAACCTTTGAGAAGCTTAACGCTAATCCAGTGAGTTGTGTTAATATGATTCAACGTTAAGTCCAACTAAAAGTAAGCTTATCAGAAAGCTGAAAGCAGCAGGGTCTGTATCGACTGTATGTTTTGGCCTGTAGAAATGAACAGCTACAAAATATTTCCGTTGACGTAAATTTTATGACCCCGAACATTTTGCAATGCTGGGACTGGGGCCTGTAACTCCGTTATAGTTTTGACAAAATACTATATTATTATTACGAATACTAAGCCTTAGCCAGGACCAGAAAGTTTCCCAGCAATGATCAACTTACCAAGGTAGTACTGGGCCCCAGCAGCAAGTTTTTGTTAATTAATAATATAATATATGATATCTTCATATATTATATAATATATTATATTGCGGGCCCCGGGGTAATTAATTACCCCGCCTACCCCCCCCCCCCCCCCCCCCCCCCTCTCGACGCTACTGTATGAATCAGTTATATTGTCAACATAGTAACACATTAGTTACCAAGCCTCTTCTTTCCGAAAGCAAAATGATTTGTTTTCTCTAATGTGCAGAACATTTGGAGACTGGGGAATTTCGAAGAACGTTTTCACAAAATTTATCAATACAGGAACTAAGTAGTCTGGGAACTAATATGTTACTATGGTGACAATATAACTTGATCCATGTTTTCTGGTTTAGTGGTATGTATTCACATGCGAAGTTTCAAGTAATTTCAGTGTATACTTTGAAGATATAGACTTGCATTTAAAAGAATATTGTTTGACTTAAACGACGTCATCATCTACCTCATTAGCATATCATAAAAAGAGAAATATCTTGGAAAAGAATGAACTAATTCAAAAACTGTAAAATAACTTATCAACTAGTTTTTCGTCCTCTGTTTGAAATACTAAAAACTGAAAAGGCTGGCACTTTAAGAATAAGAATACAAAATCTTAGTACTCAAAAACAAAAGAAACGGCATGTTTAACGTGACTTTTTATATTTGACAAAGACACGCTTGCTGCATGTTTTGTTGTGGTAGACACAGGTTCAAATCCTGGGTCGGACCTCCACTCTGGGTCTTAAAATAATCGAGGAGAAAGTGCTGCCTTTGCAACAATATCAGCAAACAGCTGATAATCATGGTAAGACTTTCGGGTCTTCTCGGATAACTATCATAAATCGTAGGCCCTCGGAACCCCTATAAATTGGGCTTCTAGCCTGTTCAGAGAGTGATAAATCTAATAAACTAAACTAAACTAAACTAAACATAAATTTCACATATAAAACATAAAGATTGAAAAGTTCTAAAAAGCAAATTCAAAAACTATTAAAAATACAAAAGTACAAAGGAATTTCAAAAAATTCCGGTTGCGTCCACATTTAGGCGAAAGGCCTCAAACATTCCCGCTTCGTTTCGTCTCTTGAATGGCATTCGTGAGCCTCTCACTCTCAGTTGGACAGACCGGATGATCTCAAAGGATAGGCGTCTTCGTAGCCAAGCTATAACGATAGCATAGGGTTCCCAATTCTTTCTTGCTAATTGTTCCGCCAATGCAATGTTTTCAAAAATATAGAACTGACATTCAGCTCCCATTCCGCCATTGGTTCCCAAAACAAGAGGCGTAAAAGACCCCTGTTCAACCTCCAACACTCTTTGTAAATAATGTCTTTTCTTTGTTCTGGTTACTTACGGAATTTACATGCGTAACTCGGACGTCAAAGAATGCAGTAACTCCGCGACACCAGAACCCTCTAGCTTTAATATCTAATTTTCCCCTCCAGCCTTAATGTC
>JAYKKM010000216.1:3250000-3274581 GCA_035772405.1 Chrysogorgia sp. JL179-B06
GATGTATGCCTGTTGGTGTTAAGTGAAAGCGGCGAATTTAATATGTATATGGAAAAATCATTGACTGTTAAGGATTGAAGAACGACCACGAGCTGCGGGCGAAACAACGTCCGAGTGGATGACGAGATGAAGGAGTGTTTACATGAAATTATCAATGAAAACTGTTTGCTGACGCTGTGGCAAATAAACGACGAACTTCGCCGACGTCTCCCCGATAAACCAGAAATCCACGACCGGACAGTGGCTCGAGCTCTAGATGGTATGCTACTGCGCGTGAAGTTAGCCAGCCCGCTTCCAGCTGAACGCAACAGACCCGACGTTGTATATATATACAGAGGCGCATTGACTATGCAAACTGGTTTATGGCGAATGGTGTTCTAGAACACTGTGTGTTTGTAGACGAATGCGGGTACAATATATGGACGGCCCCAAGCCATGGAAGAGCGAGGGTAGGGTGGGAGCCTAGCCAGGCAAGGCAACGTCTAAATGCGGACGAAGACGCTGTGTTCATTTATGATGGCGCCTCCGCACACCGCAATCCTGAAAACCCTTACGAAAACACGGTGCTGAAGATGTTGCCACCATACAGCCCGTTTCTGAATATAGTTGAGCAGGCAATAAGTGCACACCAGAGACCAGAGGACAAGGCGTTGCCCTCGGAGAATTCCGTACGCAGTTACTTTTGGCAGCATATACCAATGCAATATTGGCACCATAACAGCACACAAGTGTGCTCAATGGTATAGATTTATGCAAACATATTTACCAAGATGTTTGAATGGGGAACAAATCGAGGGATAGTGTACATGCAGTGTTTGAAGTGAAAACTTACGTAGTGAAAAGTTATGTAGCCGTGAAATTAAAGTTATGATAGTGAAAAGTTATGTTATTGAAACGTTAACACTGTTATTCAATTTTGTCTGGATGTATAGCGATAGCCAATTTCAGAAATAAAACGAATGCTGTTTATTTACACAACGCTTCGTGCATTGTTTAACTTAATTGAAAGCTTATTCTCCTTATTGAATAAAAGAAAGACGTAAATATTTGCCCATTGGCTCTGATGAATGTCCTTTGCTGCAATTTTTTGTCGATACGCGTTAATGACTCTTACCGCTCATGCAAAAATCGTTAATGAATGTGCTAAATACTAGAATGATTGTCGATTCGCTTAAATGGATTTATTTTCGCGTTAATGAAATCACAATTCGCGTTAATGAATGTATGTTTTCTGTTAATGAACACTGAGCAAAAGGTGTATTTAAAACATGAGCGGAAGTGTTGTATCGGATACAAATTCGAGCTGAAGGCGAGAGATACAGTATGATTGTATATCCGATACAACAGGCACGCGAATAGTCATTGAAAATCCTAAAGATATTAAATGATTTTGGCTGAGAAAATCGAACGAAAAGTTTATGTAAATCAGCAGAATCGTCATATATGCCACTGATTTCTTTTGTCTTTTCTTCATGTAAACATTGATATTCATCGACAATATTGACGATTCAAACTATTTTAGCCACAAGTAATTCGAAGTAAAAGTTTCATGCCACTGATTTCTTTTGTCTTTTTTCGTGAATTATTAATGAGTATTCTTATTTAGCATATACCAAAATAGTGAATAGTGCTTTTCGCGCAATCTGATTGGTTCCTCTAGCTCGGGATACCTTTCGCAAAACAAGATGGTGTCCTTCTCTTGAACGACTTTTCTTTTTACATAATGCAAGAAATTGGTAAAGACAGGCAGGTAGAAAACAATTACTGTATGTAGGAAAATTATTTTACGTAATATTTATCAAAAACAAGTTTCAAAGAGAGAATAGAAAGTGCTCAAAAACCCGCAGAACAACGAAATAAATGTTTTCGATTGAACGAACTCGATTGATAGAAAAGTGTACTCTGTAGTTCATATATCGATATTCTCCTTCATATAGTTTATGAGACAATTTGAATTGCCTTTAATTTATAATTTAATAACATTTACAAACATTAAAAATCATTTCAGTTACAACAAAAACCAAGTAAAACTTAAATAATTATCGGCCGTAAAGATTATCGCGATACACTGCCCAATAAACTGGCGAGTAATGAACGGAATACTAAACAAATGACCTGGTTATGACCTGGGAAACATACTACCGATTTTATAACAGTAAACATTATTTATAAATTATTTATAAATTAAAGGAAATTCAACGACTAAACACATGAAACATTGACACTGCACTGACCGAAATAAAAACGCTTATATAACTGCAGTGTTCGCCAGTAAAGAAGTAAATTTACTTCGTTACTTTACTTACGTAAAAAAAATCAGTATTTACTTGTAACGAAGTCTATTTTTCAACAAATACTTTTTACTTGTAACGAAGTAAAATTTTTATTAAATAATTACTTTTTAACTTCGTTACTTTTTGTTTTATCGCCAAAGTAAGAAAAGTAATTCTGAACGCGGAGTCGCGAAATACTCGGTCCACTCTATCCTCCACTGGAGATCTGGAGTGGAGGAATCGCGTGAAGTTGGTTTTGCATGTGTACGTGATTGGCAACTGTTCAGTTGGCGCCGCAAAACAGCGCCCAGATTAAAGTACAGTACCAGATTATTAATAAGCCAGTTCGTAATATCGACTGCGCATCAAAATGACGTTTTCTGCGTCGGGATAAAACTTATTTCAATTCATAACATCAGTCTAAAACCACAATAGACATTTGCATTTCTATTTACACTTGCAAATTCGTTATACTGAATTCCCCAGCCCAGTGATGTTATATGAGTTGAAATAAGTTTTATCCCGACGCAGAACGTGTCATTTTGAGAGTCGACATTATGAACTGGCTTATTGTCATTTGTCATGTTGGTTAGAGAATATATAGTTTGTTTTAGAAGTACTTTTCTGGAATATTTTTTTGCCATACTTTTACTTTTACTTAAACACAGAGCGAGCGCATAAAAGGGAGATCTCCCCCCCCCCCCCGTCTTACGCACGAAAATTGAAATGGCAACTGTCAAGTCGGCAATGAGTGAGTGAGTGAGTGAAGTGCATGGATTATCCTCCTTCATTCAGAAATTTTTTACCCTCAATTATCCATATATGAATTAAAAAAAGCACTAGTTTCTTTATTATATATTGCCAAAACATATAAAGCCTTTTTGCAAGTCAATACAATTTAAATTTAGAACTTTTTAGCAGCAGTTGCCTGGCTTTCACCAGACAGCCGTCGTGCAAAAAGAAAGTTGTTTGTCTCGTCAAGTCGTCATTAGGAAGTGATGTTTAGACATTAATGGAGATATTCATTATCCGAACATTATTGGTGTTAGAACTGTCTTACAACTACAAGTGTGGATATATGAATAAAAAAGCGAAGGATACATATATCGCGATCATCTGCATTCAACAACAATAACGGTGAGACGCTAAACATATATTTGCACTGTCTAGACCTAGTTTTTTGGGGGAAATGAATACATCTTTTTTTTGTTGCTCCCTATGATTTCTACACAATTATTGTTCGTTAAGTTTCTTCAATAATTTATACCGTTTCTTCAATAATTTATACCAATAATTTATAACTGGCAAGGGCTACCCGATTCTTGATGAAAATATTACCTATAAAACTAAAAATAACTGGTGTCCTTCATCATGTCTAATTCGCCCACTGGTTGAATATTCATGATCGACTTTTCTGCCTGCATTTCGTTGCATGGTAAAGTAATCACGATGTCTTTTACTGCTTGTTTTTAACTTACCCGACAGTCTTGTTTGTTGTCTATGGTTATTTATCTAAGTAAAGTTTGTTTCCGAAATCTTTCGTCACTATAAAACTGTTTTAGCTTCTGGTGTAATTGACATTTTTCCATAACATTCGTCTAAAACGTGTTTCCATTTTCAAAATGACATTTTAGAAAATATAACACAAAAGACCACTATATTCTCATACATTGTCTGTATCCATAGAGTTCGAAAGCTATAGCCTATATACGGTATGTTACGGGATGTTTTTGTTGTCAGGATGTTTTTGTAATTGTGTTATTCTGTGTGTTTTCCAAAATTTTCCGTATTTTTCGCTTACCTTAGTTTATTGAAAGAGTAATTTTTCGACTTATTGACATAGTAATGATGTATTACACTTGAAAAATGACAAACTAGACGTTTAAACAAGGGGAAAGTCCAATGGAAGTAAAATTAGTCGTGCGGACCAATCAGATGTGTTTGGCTGAGCTACTCAGCCTCTACTTATGTTTAAGTAAGATTTTCAGGCCATACTTTTACTTAAGTTAAATTTTCAGGCCATACTTTTACTTTTACTTAAGTATAAACTGAGGAGTTACTTTTTACTTTTACTTAAGTACAAAATATCAGTACTTTGCTGAACACTGTATATAACTCATCTTTTGCAAAGAACAACTCGTTTACTCACCCAGAATTCATTAGCTATCCTTTGTCCTAAGGTTTTCCCATTTACAGTATTAAAATATTTCCTCTGAGCTAAAATCCAGTGGTCTTTTGCCTTACTGTGATCCAACTTCAAAACGAGCTTCGTCTGCTAAAGGTTTTCAAAACGACCGATCTGTCATCTTGTCAAAACTGATAAACAACTCCATATATGGAGTTGCCACCTTGGGAGAATTTAGTTTTGCCTTGCGTTTCGCAAGAATTCCTGGCTAAATTATAATGAAATTAACTGAAATTTACCTAATTTTTATCAATTCGTTTTGGTATATGCTAAAACAATTATTCACCTCAGTGTCAGTGAATAGTGGTGGATATTTACCTCGACGCTTCGCGTCTCGGTAAATATCCACCACTATTCACTTCCACTTCGGTGAATAATTGTTAAATATATATATATATATATATATATATATATATAATATATATATATATATATATATATATCACTCACTGCTTGCAGTTTGAGCGCTCTGGCATCGTTTTTGATGTCCCACATTTTGTGTGGCATCAAGGGTGACTGTAAATACCTGCTCATCAGCACTACACTGATGAGGCCCAAAAGGCCGAAACGGTACCGTCTGTAGTTATATATATATATATATATATATATATATATACGTGTAGGTTTTGGTCTACGAAATGCAAAGAGTGCTCAACAACATATAGTTAGAGCAAATAATAGATTTTCGCTTACCTCAAAACTGGTCTGCTACAACTTGTTTCATCTGTAAAAGAATACCTGCCTGAAGATTCTTTTACAGATGAAACAAGTTGTAGCAGACCAGTTTTGAGGTAAGCGAAAAATCTATATATATATATATATATATATATATATATATATATATGTATATATATATATATATGTATATATATATATATATATATATATATATATATATATATATATATATATATATATATATATATATATATATATATATAGTAAAAACGTACTAGTATTCTAATATCACATTGCAGCATTTGCATTAGAATACTAGTACGTTTTTACTATATATATATATATATATATATATATATATATATATATATATATATATATATATATATATATATATATATATATATATATATATATATATATATATATATATACGTATATATATATATATATATATATATATATATATATATATATATATATATATCGATGTGGCTCTGTATTATATGTTACGTACCATGTCACTGACAATCCATTTCCAGTCTTGACGATCTTTATCGTATAACCTTGTTTTTAATGTCTGAAAGATTGTAATAAACTGACACGATAAACTAAAATTTGCCATTACTTGGCATAGTATTGTATTGTACAAGCATACACTCAAACACACATTGCTTAGCAAATCCAAATGTATTTTTGTAACCATGTTACGTGTTATACTAATCTACAAATATTGCTATATTTTAATGTATTACCGCTTTCACTAAAGTTTTGATATCTTCTGTGTCACAAAGCAAGACAACAGTTTTGATTTGTGTTTTCCAAGCCATTCTTATTACATCTTTTAACATGTCCATGTTATCCATCAGTAGTTCTGGCATCATTTCCATTTTGATGTAACGTTTTTGACTAATTGTATGCAAATTCATAGCTTGAACGACTTCTTCGCTCTATTCAAAGAAAATGCATTGACATTTTTAGCACTGATATAATTTTGAGTATTGAGTATATAACAAATTATATAGGAGTTGTGCTGAAGCAGTGTAGAAATACAAACATATTCCTTATAGGGAATCAAGGGGAAGGGGGCGCTGTTGAGGCGTCCTAAAGGAGGCGCATGTGCCATATTGGCATATAAAATGGCAAATAGGCCAGTCCATGAAGCCGTCTGAGTGTAAAACTTAATAAGAAGTTTGAATAATATTCAGACATTAAAAACAAGGTTATACCATAAATATAAAATATAGAAAAACATTAAAGATGCGTATAATTATACTGAACATAGATTATTATGGTATACAATCTACTGTGCTGTAGTGTACTATACTATATAAAGGATCTTAACCCCTCATCAATGGACACGCCTCTTGAGCTCATGACACTTACGCGAGGTTCCAAATGTGTTCGCCTTAAGATCGAGGAGTTCAACTGTACAACCAATACTTACGATCAAATAACAAAAGAGCATTTTCCATTTTGTAACGCCAAGAGATACTGGACGATGGCTTTGTTTATAATAGTAATATCAGGATACATTGAAACGAAGAAAGGGCTCCGTGGCTTGGAATGCGGAGTCACGCTTATGACAGGAACTTTCAAATATTCAGCCAATTTTTCTGCCTCATCATTGATTCGTTGAAGGTCCAGTATGACGTTAACTTTCTTTGTTTTAAAAATACCCATTATTCTCAGGAGTTCACCTCGAAAACAAATACACTTACTAGTTACTAAGATTTATAGTTTGGGTGTAATAAGGAGAAAATAACATGTATATATCATTAATATAAAAACATATAATATTATCATGAATAAAAACATATATCATAAATAAATCGTTAAGTAGAAAATAGATATAATCAGATGGATATAGATGTGAAATTATCATCAAACCTTCGTCACCTCAGATAATCTCTGATGCGTATGATTCCCGTCAGGAACTTGATACGCAGATATATATATATACTATATATATATAATATATATATATATATATATATATATATATATATATATATATATATATATATATATATATATATATATATATATATATATATATATATATATATATATATATATATGAACTGCCATTTTGAATACATAATGTGGCGGGGTTTTTATGATCGGATGCCCTTCCTGTCACCAACCTTTTCTGTTAGGGCAGGACCCTTAGCCTTTGTCTCAAGAGACCAACCTACAAGGCAGCAGGTGGATTTGGAATCAGAGATGCCTTCTCCTAGCCTTTGCCTGAAGAGGCATTGACCTAAAAGGGCCGTAAAACGTCTGTTGTTGTTGTTGTTGTTGTTGTTGTTGTTGTTTTGTATATATATATATATATATGACGGATTGTGTGGTTGAATTTGGGGGCAGTAATAACTGTAGTGGGATTGAGAAAAGGGCATGTATTCAGCGGGAACGGCCGCAAGAAAATGTTCCCGCTGGTGCCGAGGTATTTTGTTTAAGGGCACTATGTACTAAGGAGTCACGAATGCTTTTACTACGGCGAAAAGATACCAAAGGGTTTTCGGTGAAAATGGCTGACGTTTCAGGATCATTTTGTAAAATGTGAAAATTACGATTAATAATATTTTTAACTTTAAAATTGAAAGGATGAAATGTTAGAACTAAAGGAATTTTGTTGTTTGAAACTTGTTCCAAAAGTGGTTCAAGGGCATCTAAACGAGGGACGAGAAAAGCTTTCTGAACGGCGAGGTCTAGAAGGTTGGTATAGGGTAACCACGTTGAACAAAAAAAGATCTCATTTCCATTGCTTTGGCTTGAAAATCTTGGTCGTCGCTACATAAGCGGCGAAGACGCAAGAATTGAGAGTAAGGGATGGATTGCTTAGAGTGGTTGGGATGAGAGGATAAAAATAGAAGATAACTATGGGAGTCAGTAAGCTTGTACGAGACCGATGTTCTCAGCGAATCACCATCAATCGAAATTAAAATATCAAGGAACGACACAGAGGTCTCGCTGATTTCCCACGTGAACTTCAGAGCAGGATGAAAATCATCAACAAAGTTGATGAACTGTTCTAAAAGGACACGTGAACATGCACGACGCTGTTCCTAAACAGTCATCGATAAATCTGCCGAAGAAATCAGGCAAGGGACCCGTGTATTGTTCAAAGATCTGTTTTTCAACATAACCAACAAATAAGTTAGCATAGTTTGGACCCATTTTTGGTGCCCATCGCAACACCACTTATTTGTTGATAATCATGTTCACCATCAAACGAAAAATTGTTAAGGGTAAGCACTAGTTCTGCTAAGCGGAGTAACGTGGTTGTGGAGGGTTCTAAATGAGTGCGCTTATCAAAGAAAAACTTCAGAGCTTCAAGGCCATCACAATGGGAAATGACGGTGTATAAGGACTTGACGTCCATGGTGAAAATAAATTTGTCGGAACTACTGAAACGTAACTGGTCGAAAATTTGCAAGGCATGTTTAGTATCTTTGATATAAGAAGGCAACTTCTTAACCAAAGGATACATAACGTTGTCTAGAAAACTGGAAATGAGCTCGGTGGGGCAACTACAAGCGGAAACAATCGGTCTGCCAGGATTGTTAGGCTTATGAATTTTAGGTAGGAAATATATGACAGGCGTTCTGGGGGTTGTTAATATAAGGTTAGATGCAGAGGCAGGCAATTCGCCGGCTTGAATGAAATTCTTGATGGTTGTTTTGACGGATTTTTGGTGAGATTGAGTGGGATCGTTCAACTTAGTATAAAAGATGGTGTCACTGAGTTGGCCGGAAGAGCCTCTTGTCGATACAAGTCCGCTCTCCAGACAACAACAGCGCCACCTTTGTCCGCAGCTTTTATGACAACGTCATTTCGGCATCGCAATGACTTTAAAAATATTATTAATCGGAATTTTCACATTTTTACAAAATGATCCTGAAACGTCCAGCCATTTTCACCGATAACCCTTTGGTATCTTTTTGCCGTATATAGTAAAAGCATTCGTGACTCCTTAGTACATAGTGCATGCCCTTAAACAAAATACCTCGGCACCAGCGGGAACATTTTCTTGCGGCCGTTCCCGCTGCAATACATGCCCTTTTCTCAGTACCACTACAGTTATTACTGCCCCCAAATTCAACCACACAATCCGTCATACTTTTTCATGCACTTCCACCAACATAATTTATTGCATTTCTTGCGATAAATGCCCTAAAATCTACATCGGTGAAACTGGGCGACGCCTTTCAAACAGGTTTGCTGAACATCTTCGTTCCGTGAGGATCAATGATGTTGACAAACCTGTAGCCCGCCATTTCAACAGCTCTAACCATTTGGTTTCAGACATGAAAGTCTGTGCCATCCTTCCCATCTCAGGTGGTAACGATAACCGCAAACGGCAAGAGAAGCGTCTCATTTTTAAACTTGGCACCACACATCCTCTTGGTGTTAACGAACGTTTTTCTTTTATTTAATTTCCTACAAGTTTTTTGTTATTTTAGTTTGCTTGGAACTTTTTATTATTAGCTTATGCACTTTCATTCCTTTTCAAGTTTATGTTTCTTACTGCTAATATATTATCGCCTAATGCCCTTCGATATTGGACCTGTCATTTCTCCCTCCCCCTCAGTCTGTTTGCTGATCAACTGTAAAAATATTAAATGATTTAACATTTCGCATCTCATCTATTATTAGTTTGTTTATCTCCCGTGCATTTGGCTACTTTCTACTTTTGACACCCTTTTGGCATATATGATATAAGCCCTATTTATTTTATTTCATCTCGTCTTAGTATCTCGTCACTAAATTATTGGCAGTTTACCACCTTTTCACTTTGCTATATATATATATATACATATATATATATATATATATATATATATATATATATATATATATATATATATATATATATATATATATATATATATATATATATATATATATATATATATATATATATATATATATATATATATATATATATATATATATATATATATATATATACGTGTAGGTTTTGGTCTACGAAATGCAAAGAGTGCTCAACAACATATAGTTAGAGCAAATAATAGATTTTCGCTTACCTCAAAACTGGTCTGCTACAACTTGTTTCATCTGTAAAACAATCTGCCTGAAGATTCTTTTACAGATGAAACAAGTTGTAGCAGACCAGTTTTGAGGTAAGCGAAAATCTAATATATATATATATATATATATATATATTATATATATATATATATATATATATATATATATATATATATATATATATATATATATATATATATATATAATATATATATATATATAATATATATTATATATATATATATATATATATATATATATATATATATATATATATATATATATATATATATATATATATATATATATATATATATATATCGATACCGAAACCACGTCAAGTCTTTTAGAAACGAAAAATATTCGTGTAACACCGAGCTTTCAAAATTTATTTGGAAACTGAAAACAGCAAAGCGTGACTTTGACATCAAGATTAGTGGTCGTTAATTAAGAGAGTTCCATCATACAAAGTTGGATCATATATATATATATATATCAAAATCTGAATTCTGATTGGCTGAGTGCAGTGTAATTTTATCGTTAATTGATATATAACACAATATATGATCGCTATATATATGAGAAATATAGGATTATATGATACGTGAAAATTGTATCTTGGAAGTAATTTGATATAAAGTCAATTCAGTTTGTCACATATCTGAATATCATAACTGAAATATATATATATATATATATATATAGATTTTCGCTTACCTCAAAACTGGTCTGCTACAACTTGTTTCATCTGTAAAAGAATCTTCAGGCAGACTGCCTGAAGATTCTTTTTACAGATGAAACAAGTTGTAGCAGACCAGTTTTGAGGTAAGCGAAAATCTATTATTTGCTCTAACTATATGTTGTTGAGCACTCTTTGCATTTCGTAGACCAAAACCTACACGTATATATATATATATATATATATATATATATATATATATATATATATATATATATATATATATATATATATAATATATATATATATATATATATATATATATATATATATATATATATATATATATATATATATATATATATATATATATATATAATATATATATATATATATATATATATATATTTCAGTTATGATATTCAGATATGTGACAAACTGAATTGACTTTATATCAAATTACTTCCAAGATACAATTTTCACGTAACATATATCCTATATTTCTCATATATTTAGCGATCATATATTGTGTTATGTGCTGGGTAAAACATTAAACTGCATATACACAGGTGGAGGGGGATAGTACGTCACCCTATACTAGAAAGGAACCCTTGGTAAGATAAAATCCCTTCTGGTTTCTTATTGTCCATATCACCATGAGTATAGTAAACAGCTATAATAATAAAAAAAACGTTCTGCCAATAGGAACCTCGGGCTGAAATTTTAAATGTTGAACTTCACTAAATAACAAATATTTTTTTTTTAGAATTTAGGATTCCGTGAATTGGTCAGATGTCGCAAAAATCCGCCCGCTCAGGCAGACAATCAAATTGCAGAAATGCCTAGGATTGCTCCCTCTGCAGGATTAAGTAAAAAAATATGGTTCTTATTAACTGGTGCGTACTGGACTCTAATTGTTAATTATGTTCAGCACAGTCAGAATATATGATAGAAGAAGGTAATTTTGCCTTACGCATGCATAATATTTTAATATTTTCTACCTGCTCGGTTCGTTAAAAATGTAGAAATAGTCACTTTAACGCATGATTTGACGTCCATTTGTTCGTAAATAAATCTTTCAAGACCTTCCTCATCACTAACATTTTCATCACTTAACACGCCAATCACTGTAATTAGAAGGTAAAGCAGAAACAAATAATATAATTCGTATTTCCAACAATGAAGCGCGCTAATGACGTCAGTATGTATGTTTGTCTCAGTTTGCTATACATTTTCGCATTCCAAAAATAGAAAAAGAGTCCTTAGAATCTCTTGAGAGTCCATTTCGGTTTGTTTGAGTTTTTATTCTGAGTTTTGGTTCTATAAATAACATTAACGCGCTCCGTTATTCAAAGTTCTCTTCAAATAAAATGGTACATTTTTCAAATACACAAATGCATATTGTCACATTTTCGACACAGTCAACTCAAGAAAAAGTCAATTATATCACATTATTCAATTCATTTCGATCAATTCAATATACATTAGTTCAATTAATAATAATAATAATGATAATAGCAAGATGATCCTAAAATATATACTAAATATATCATTTACAATGATCCTAAAATATATACTAAAATTAAATTATGATTAAAAAATATGTTTCCAAATACAATAATAAAGTCAATTTAGATTATATTATCTAATTGTCATATATGTTAACTATATTATCCAATTAATGTTTAAAACATTTAATAAATAAAAATGTTTTAAGATATGATTTAAAGAAATTTATATTATTATAGTTTTTAATTTCTCCAGGAATGGAGTTCCATAGGTATGGAGCAAGATACGAAAACGATCTTAGTCCATAAGTTTGAGTCTTCACTTCATCAGGCATTTGCAGGAATGACTTACTGGCAGATCTCAGATTTCGTGCTTTGTGAGAAGGTCGGATATATAAATAGGACCCATGTTGTGCATAGCTTCATACGTTATCAATAAAATCTTAAAAACAATCCGTTTTTTTATTGGTGGCCAGTGTAATTTCTCAAGAATTTCAGAGATACTCTCTCTGCGTTTGGCACCAGTTAATAACCTGGCTGCAATATTTTGGATTCCAATTCGAGTGCAGTTTGTTTATATCACTGGAGGGAAGGCTGTATGACAGAATATTACAATAATACAACTTTGATGTTATAAACGCATGTGTATTAGTCTCTGGAGATACTTTCGAATACGACCAATGTTCTTTACTGCCAGTGATGACGCGCGACATATATTATTAACATGCGGACGGAACACGATGAAAGTGTATATTAAACAGAAAATAACAAAGAATGATAATTTATACAGACAATGTCATGTATATTTAAAATGTACTACTTTTACAGTATCTCTACTTTACACAGTATCTCTACTTTAGACAGTATCTCTGTTTTACACATGCAGGATATCTGCTTTACACAGTATCTCTGCTTTTCACATTGTCTCTGCTTTAGACAGTATCTCTACTTTACACAGTATCTCTACTTATATACAGTATCTCTGCTTTACACAGTATCTCTACTTTACACAGTATATCTACTTTATAGAGTATCTCTACTTTACACAGTACCTCTACTTTATACAGTATCTCTGCTTTCACAGAATTTCTATTTTTCACAGTATCTCTACTTTACACAATATCTCTAATTTACACAGAATCTCTACTAATTTACACAGTATCTCTGCTGTTCACAGTTTCTCTCCTTTACAAAGTATCTCTCCTTTATATAGTAGCTCTGTTTTCACAGTATCTCTCAATCACATAGTATCTCTACTTTACACAGTATATCTACTTTTCACAGTATCTCTGCTTTTCACAGTATCTCTACTTTACACAGCACCTCTGCTTTTCACAGTATCTCTACTTTACATGCCGTATCTCTACTTTACACAGTATCTCTGCTTTACACAGAAACTATATTTTTCACAGTATCTCTACTTTACACAGTATCCTCTACTTTACACAGTATCTCTACTTTACACAGTATCTCTGCTTTTCACAATATCTCTGCTTTACACAGTATCTCTGCTTTTCACAGTACCTCTACTTTACACAGTATCTCTACTTTACACAGTATCTCTGCTTTTCACAGTATCTCTCCTTTACGTAGTATCTCTACTTTTCACAGTATACCTGATCTGCTTTTCACAATATCTCTACTTTACATGCAGTATCTCTACTTTACACAGTATCTCTACTTTACACATTATCTGTGCTCTACACAGTGTCTCTGCTTTTCACAGTATCTCTACATTTCACAGAATCTCTCCTTTACGTAGTATCTCTACTTTGCACAGTATCTCTACTTTACACAGTATCTCTACTTTACACAGTATCTCTACTTTACACATTATCTCTACTTTACACAGCATCTCAGTCTGGCTTTACACAGTATCTCTGCTTTACACAGTATCTCTGCTTTTCACAGTATCTCTCCTTTACGTAGTATCTCTACTTTACACAGTATCTCTACTTTACACAGTATCTCTACTTTACACAGTATCTCTACTTTACACAGTATCTCTACTTTACATAGTATCTCTACTTTACACAGTATCTCAGTCTGCTTTACACAGTATCTCTGCTTTTCACAGTATCTCTACTTTACACAGTACCTCTGCTTTTCACAGTATCTCTATTTTAGATGCAGTATCTCTACTTTACACAGTATCTCTGCTTTACACATCAACTATATTTTTCACGGTATCTCTACTTTACACAGTACCTCTACTTTACATAGTATCTCTACTTTACACAGTATCTCTGCTTTTCACAGTATCTCTCCTTTACGTAGTATCTCTACTTTACACAGTATCTCTGCTTTTCATAATATCTCTGCTTTACACAGTATCTCTGCTTTTCACAATATCTCTACTTTACAATGCAGTATCTCTACTGACACAGTATCTATACTTTACACAGTATCTCTGCTTTTCACAGTATCGCTGATTTTCACAGTATCTCTACTTTACACAGTATCTGATCTACTTTACAAAGTATCTCTGCTTTTCACAGTATCTCTCCTTTATAGAGTATCTCTACTTTTCGCAATATATCTACTTTACAAAGTATCTGTACTCTACACAGTGTCTCTACTTTTCACGGTATCTCTACATTTCACAGTATCTCTACTTTACACAGTATCTCTACTTTTCACAGTATCTCTACTTTTCACAGTATCTCTACTTTACAAGGGTATCTCTATTTTTCACAGTAGCTATCTCTACTTTACACAGTATCTCTGCTTTTCACAGTATCTCTGCTTTTCACAGTATCTCTACTTTTCACAGTATCTCTACTTTACACGGTATCTCTACTTTACACAGTATCTCTGCTTTACACAAGATATCTACATTATACAGTATCTCTACTTTTCGCAATATATCTACTTTACAAAGTATCTGTACTCTACACAGTGTCTCTACCTTTCACGGTATCTCTACATTTCACAGTTATCTCTACTTACACAGAATCTCTATTTTCACAGTATCTCTACTTTACACAGTATCTCTACTTTATACAGTATCTCTACTTTACACAGTATCGCTACTTTACACAGTATCTCTGCTTTTCACAGTATCTCTGCTTTTCACAGTATCTCTACTTTTCACAGTATCTCTACTTTTCACAGTATCTCTACTTTTCACAGTATCTCTACTGACACGGTATCTCTACTTTACACAGTATCTCTGCTTTTCACAGTATCTCTACTTTTCACAGTATCTCTGCTTTACACAGTATCTATACTCTACACAGTGTCTCTACTTTTCACAGTATCTCTACTTTTCACAGTATCTCTACTTTACACGGTATCTCTACTTTTTCACAGTATCACAACTTTACACAGTATCTCTGCTTTTCACAGTATCTCTGCTTTCACAGTATCTCTGCTTTTCACAGTATCTCTGCTTTTCACAGTATCTCTGCTTTTCACAGTATCTCTACTTTACACAGTATCTCAGTCTGCTTTACACAGTATCTCTGCTTTACACAGTAACTCTGCTTTTCACAGTATCTCTACTTTACACAGTATCGCTACTTTACACAGTATCTCTACTTTACACAGTATCTCTATACTTTACACAGATCTCTACTTTACACAGTATCTCAGTCTGCTTTACACAGTATCTCTACTTAACACAGTATCTCTATACTTTACACAGTATCTCTACTTTACACAGTAATCTCAGTCTGCTTTACACAGTATCTCTACTTTACACAGTATCTCAGTCTGCTTTACACATTATCTCTGCTTTTCACAGTATCTCTACTTTACACAGTACCTCTGCTTTTCACAGTATCTCTATTTTCCATGCAGTATCTCTACTTTACACAGTATCTCTGCGCATGCTTTACACATAAACTATATTTTTCACAGTATCTCTACTTTACACAGTATCTCTACTTTACACAGTATCTCTACTTTACACAGTATCTCTGCTTTTCACAGTATCTCTCTTTTACGTAGTATCTCTACTTTACACAGTATCTATGCTTTTCACAATATCTCTACTTTACACAGTATCTCTACTTTACACAGTATCTCTGCTTTTCACAGTATCGCTGATTTTCACAGTATCTCTACTTTACATAGTATCTCTACTTTACAAAGTATCTCTACTTTACACAGAATCTATATTTTCACAGTATCTCTACTTTACACAGTATCTCTGCTTTTCACAGTATCGCTCCTTTATACAGTATCTCTACTTTTCGCAATATATCTACTTTACAAAGTATCTGTGCTCTACACAGTGTCTCTACTTTTCACGGTATCTCTACATTTCACAGTATCTCTACTTTAAACAGTATCTCTACTTTTCACAGTATCTCTACTATTCACAGTATCTCTACTTTAACACGGTATCCTCTACTTTAGCACAGTATACACTACTTTACTCACAGGTTAGCTCTGCTGGGCGGTTCATCAGTAACGCTCCGGGACGTAGTATCTCTACGGTTAGACACAGTAATCTCTGCTTTTGCACAATTTCTCTACTTGTACACAGTATCTCTGCTTTTCAACAATATATCTACTTTACATGCAGTCTATCTCTAACGTGTTTAACACAGTATCATCTACGTTTACACAGTATACTCAGCAGGTCAATAGTATCGCTCCTTTATACAGTATTGCTACTTTTCGCATATATATCTACTTTACAAAGTAAAACGCTGCTCTACACAGTGTCTCTACTTTTCACGGTAACTCTACATTTCACAGGTATCTCTACCTTTAAACAGTATCTTCTACTACTATTTCACAGGGATCTCATACTTTTCACACAGTATGCTCTACTTTACACGGTATCTCTACTTTAACACAGTAAATCTCTGACTTTACACAGTAACTGCGGGCGGGTCACAGTATCTCTACTTATACACAGTTTCTCTGCTTTATCACAGTATCTCGCCCTTTATCACAGTAGCCGCTACTTTACAAAGTAAGATGTGCTCTACACAGTGTCTCTTATCTGATTTTCACAGGGATATCTCCTACATTTCACAGGTATCTTCTCCTTTACGGAGTATCTCTATTTTTCACAGTATCCCTACTTTACACATGGTATCTCTACTTTATGACAGTATCTGTACTTTTATACAGTTTCTCTAGTATGACACAGTATCTCTACATTATACAGTATCTCTGACTTGGACACAGTATCTCTATTTTGCACAGTATCTCTACTTTACACAGTATCTCTACTTGAGACAGGATCTCTACTGTTATACAGTATCTCTGCTTTTCAACATGTAACTGGTACTTTACACAGTATCTGCCACGTTTAAGACAGAATCTCTGCGTGGGTCACAGTGATCGCGACTTTAACACTTATCTCTGCCGGGAGTTCAGATCTCGAGGTTTCACAGGATACGCTATGTGTTCACAGTATCGCTACGTGCCACAGATAGCATCTCGACTGTACACAGTAGCTCGTATCGTGTACACATATTCCTCGGGCGTTCACAGGACCTCTACGGTTCACAGTATACTCTACCTTTACACAGTATTCTCTGCTTTATACAGTATCTCTATTTTTCACAGTATCTCAATTTTACACAGTATCTACTACTTTCCCACAGTAGCTATCTCTACTTTACACAGTATCTCTACTTTACACAGTATCTCTGCTTTTCACAGTATCTCTACTTTACACAGTATCTCTACTTTACACAGTATCTCTGCTTTTCACAGTATCGCTCCGGGAGACAGGAAAATCGCGACGGTTCGCAATATATCTACGGTACAAAAGTATCGCTGCTCTACTCAGTGTCGCTACTTTTCTCGGTAGCTGCGACAGTTGCACAGTAGCTCGACTTTAAACAGTATCTCGTACGTGTCCAACAGTATCTCTACTGGTCAAACAGTAGTCTCTACTGGACAAGGGGATCGCTACTTTACACAGTAGCTCGACGGGACACAGTATCGCAGCTTTGCACAGTATCTCGACTTTATACCACAGGTGCGCTGCGGGGCCACAAGTATCTCTCCGGGATACAGTATCTCTACTGGACTAGTAGATGTGCGCTACACATGGACGCTGCGTTTCACAGTATCTCGACATGTCACAGGTATCTCGCCTTGACGAATGAATCTTCTATGGTTCACAGGAGTCACTACGTGTGACACAGTAGCTCTACGTATACAGGAGCGGTACGGGATACAGTGATCGCTTATTGGACACAGTATCTCGACGTATACAGTATCGCGACGGTACACAGTATCTCTATGGGTGCACAGTAGGTCTACTGTACACAGTATCCGTCCACTTAATACAGAATCATCAGCGTGTCACAGTATCGCGACGGACACTAGTAAGCTCTCTGCTTGGAGAACAGGATCGTCTATGTGTCACAGGATCTCTTTGGTTTCAAAGTTTCCTCTACGTTCCACAGTAGCTATCTCTACCTCGTTGACACATGACCTCTACTTGTACACAGTATCTCTGCGGTTCACAGTTTCGCGACTCTTACTCAGGAGAGCTACTTTACACAGGGTGCTCTGCTTTGGCACAGTATCGCTCCTTGAGACAGTAGCGCTAACTGTGGGCGCAATTATATCGAACTGTGATCAAAGTAGCTCTGGCGCGACACAGTGGCTCGACTGTTCACGGTATCTCTACATTTGCACAGGAATCCCTACTTGAAAAACCAGTAAGCCGACGTGTGCACAGTAGCGCGACGTTGTCACAGGAACTCTACGGTAACACGGTAGCTCTACGGTGTACAGCAGTATCTCTTCTTTACACAGTAGCGCTGGCGGGGCTCTTCACAGGATCTCTACTTGATCACAGGGGGCGCGCGTTTTCACAGGAGCTCTCCTTTATACAGGATCGCTACTTTACAAAGTAGAGGTGCGCTACACAGTGGGCGCTGCGTGCACAGTATCTCTACTTGTCACAGGTATCGCTCCCTTGACGGAGTATCTCTAGTTTGCACAGTATCCCTACGTTGACTCTGTATCTCGACGGAGCAGGATCTGTACTGTATACAGTATGCTCTATTTTACACAGGATCTCTACTTTAGATCAGTATCTCTACTTTACACAGTATCTCTATTTGTGTCACAAGGATCGCGACTGGACACAGTATCGCGACTTGATAACAGTATCTCAGACTGTAAGACAGAGTCGTCTATGGTACACAGTATCGCTACTTTATACAGGAGCTCTGACGGACACAGGATCGCGATGGGTGCACACAGTAGACGCTTCTGTACACAGTTGCTCGAAGGTTACACCAGGTAGCGCGACGATACAGTGCTGCTACGGGGTGAACACAGGTTCTCTAACTTTCACAGGAACGCTACGGGACACAGTATCTCCACTTGATACAGAATCTCTGCTTTGTTCACAGTAGCGCGACCCTGTACACAGGAGACTCTACTGTAGACAGGAGCTCTATGTTTGTCTCTTGGGAAGCGCGAAGTGTGTCTCGAGGATCTCTACTGTCCACTGTAACGATCGCTACTTTACAACTGGTTAGCTCTACGTGACACAGGTATCTCTGCGTTGCCACAGTATCTCTACTTGACACAAGATCGCGACGTGACACAGTGGCTCTACTTTACTCAGTAGCTCTACAGGTTGGATACAGTATCTCGGCTTGTTCACAGGTTCTCTCCTTTCACTGTTAGTATATCGAACCGGACACAGTTGCGCCGCGGGGCACAGGATCGCTGTTGATTTCACAGGATAGATAGGAGAACGCGAAGTGGTGGGCGGAAAGGTCATGTGGTCCAAACGAGGTAATTGTGAAACTCGTTTTTAAGATATTTAAAAATGTCATATTCTGCGCTCGGTGCTGCCGGCAACCAAAGGCATTCAATATAGGTTTCTAAGGACGTGGAGACAATGTCCTCAACACCATCAGAGGCTGGGGCTTTTTTGTAGGAGAGGGAAAACTAAACATGTGGTGTGCCGCCACGGGTATGACGTTCGAATTGATGATGGCGAAACAACTATAGCTCAAAATGAAATAATGGGGGCGAAGAGCACCGAGTTAAGTGCATTTGGGGGGGGTGCTGTGTGTGAGTGTGGGTGGTGTGGTGTTTGTGGGGTGGTTGGTGGTTGGGGGGGTTGAATCGTATAAGTGTTCAGCGCAAAAAACAGAAAACGGATGGATATGAATATAATGCCATTTGAATTACGAAATAGAACCAGACGAAGGAAACAGGGTGCATAGAGACTCATATAAAATAAATGTGGGCGGAGAAACTGGGGAAAGTGTATCATTCCGACGAATTGGGGAGATATAATAATACTGTTCTCCCCCAAACGGTTTCCTTAGGATTTAGCTTGGTAATTTCTGTAGAAGGAAGTCACGCTTATACTTCGACGGATAAAGAAATAACATGGCAAATACGTCTTAGGAATGGTTATTACCACGCGTTGTGAGGGGATCATAAGGGGAATGGAGTAGTAGGGAACAAGACGATTCGATGAAAAGTAAGCTCGAATGATCACTATAGAGAGTTCAGCAAACCGCATGGTTATGGTTATTGGGACGCGTACAAGGAGGCACAGCAACTGGGTTTCGTTTTTGTTTATGTTTTGTTTTAAGGGCCAGAATGTATATAGAGGGCAGATCTTACCAAATAACGGTTTAGTCTGCGTCGTTGCTTGCGTGATTAGTATTTTGTGAAGAAGCAGCAAAGAGGAGCTATGAAACGAAATAACACTCCATGTTGGGCTGTACGGATTCAACTTCTGGAAACTTTGAGCCAAGGGAAACTGAAATTCTTTGGGCCATTCAGAAAGACGTGGGAGAAAAGAAACTTATTTGTCAAACACTTGAAACAGTTATCACATGGGTTTTCATTACGTGCAAAGCGTCAAATTCTTAGTTAAGAAATTACTAAAATCCACAAACACTCGGTTTAAATAATTGACGACGGGCTGGCAGGAAAATACCACAAACCAAACTGAACAAATTAACGAAAGATATTAAGGATGTGGTAAAATGGACGGCAGTAAAAAGATAAATTTACGGTAAACCTAAAAGATCGTTAAGGATAAATGGTTAGAAAGGTTTATGAGGGATGGGTATCTGTTCGGGGACCTCGAGAAATAACGGTTTTCATTGCGCTAGGGCGTCGGGACGCTGTCCTAGGATAGGGGGGGTGGGCTCGACGGCGCTAAGGGTGCGAACTATGAAGTTCCCGCATTGGAAACGTCATGTCAGAACTCCAAAACAACCGGTTGCGAATGGCAGGCAAAGATAAAATTGGTGGGTAAAATCAGATATATAACAGAACCACACGAATCTTGATAATTTCAACGCATAGAGAGGGACTACGTCCAGTATAGGTCAACCCAACTGACAGCTCAGGTTTTAATAGATATTTGGTGGTACAACTATAGTCCAACAGTTCTTAAACCAAAAGTAAGATAAGAAAGAGATCCAGGTCCACGCATTGTGCTCAAATGCTATAAACGGTGGGCCGCTTCAATTAGATGATATTATAAGTGATATGTTGCGTAGGCAGTAAAAAATACTAGCGAAAACTCTAATGGCGGGTGCCCACTCAGCACTAATGTTGCCTCTGGACAGGAACGAGCTGAGGAAAGGGTTCATGGTGTGTAAAGGCAGAGTTCCGGACCGAGAGAGGACATGAACAAAGGGAAATCTTTTTGTGTGTCCGAGTCCGGGGCCGGAGGAAAATGGTCCGGAGAGGAAACCAGCCTTAAAAGATTGCCGTGTACGTGTATCGTTGTCAATGGGTCAGGACGATGGCGCGACGTTCGGTTAGAGTTCCGTACACTAGATTGTATTTCGAGGCAGAAACCTTGGAGTCACGGCGTGAGGCGATTGAGTGGCAGGCCTAATGTGGGGGCTCCATTACGCATTCGGGAAACCGAGAAATTAGATCAATTTATATTAAAGTAGACGTCGATGGGCGCCGCCCCAGGGACGAGATGAGCCCGTGGGTGAGATTAGACTCGTTCACAGAACATCAGGTTAAGCTAACTGCAGATCAGCAGGTTGTATGCCTTGGGAGGTGTAGTTCGGTATCTGCAACTGGATGAGGCAGGGTTTAGGAATCTGGTGGAGGCCCCAAGGGCACGGAAGGACGAAAAATCAGGGCGTTCGTTCTCGCGTGGTTCGACAAGCCTCCGCTGTAGACTACTTTACGTGCTAGTGCCGTTGTAATATGGTCCGTGTCAAATGGGTGGACGGGGATGATTAAAGGAGTGTTGGCTGAATAGTCCGTACCACTAACTTCTGGTTCAAGGACTTTGGTTTGTGAAAGTGGACTTTAAGTGATGCATGATTTATACGCTGTGGTGATAGTTGCTAGACAATTTGATGTGGAAGAATACAATAGAAGAGATTCAAACAGTTGTAATATACAGTGGTTATAAGCCCTACATAGGTAAGAATGGAAAATGGGAAAATTCGCCATGCCTGTACTAGTGACTGCAGTAAGCGGATGAAAACACTGATTTTATTTTCATAATCCAATGACTGAAACAATGTGGCTAGCCCCTGAACATTAATATGATGGTTGTCAACGAAACAAGGTTGTTCAACATTGATGAATCCAACAACGGTTGTTGGAAAACAAAAATAAATCAATAATGATAGTAAGGACATGTTCCGCTATTACCGTCATTGTTGCTAAACTTGGTCGCCACAAACTAGCTGGGCAGTATTGAGGGCACAACATGGGTCACAGGGGGGCAGCACAACATGGTTCACTGGTTAACAGCACAACAGACTTGTGTCTCAGTTGGCATGCAGAACAACGTTTGTTGCACAAGGTGAGCATCCAACACAGTCAGTGTTCACAGTTGTGGAAGCACGACATTTCACAGTTGGCAGCACAACATTGGTCACAGTGGACAGTACAAGATTGGGGCCACAGTTATTGGCAGTACAAGAAACAGTGTTCACAGTTGGCAGCATAACATTGGTTTCAAAGTTGGGCAACACAAACATGGGGGCACACAACAGTTGAACAACATAACAATAGTCTTAGGTTGGCAGCACAACATTGTTCTCAGTTCGGTAGAGCAAACAACATGGTTCACAGTTGGGCAGCACAACAGTGTTCACAGTTGGCAGCACAACATTGTTCTGAAAGGTGGGCAGCTGTACCATTGTTTACAGTGGGCAGCACAACATTGGTCACAGTTGGCAGCACAACATGGGTCATAGGTTAACTGCATAACAGGGGTGCATAGTTGACAGCATAACATGGTTCACAAGAGTTGGCGCCACTCAATCATTGTGTACAGTGGGGGGCGCAACATTGGTTCACAGTTGGCAGCACAACAGTGTTCAACCAGTTGGGCAGCACAACATTGGTTGTCAGCAGTTGGCAAGGCACAATATTGTTCACGAGTTGGTAGCACAACATTGTTCACATTGGGCAGCACAACATTGTTTCACAAGTTGGCCAGCACAACAGTGTTCCTCAGTTGGTACTAAACAACATTGTTCACAGTTGGTGTTACCAACAACATTGTTCACAGTTGGCAGCAAACATGGTTCACGTGGATTCAGTAGAACATTGTTCACAGTGAGGCAGCACAACATTGGTGCTACAGGTGGGCAGCACAACATTGTTCACATAGTTGTGGAAGGCAAAGCATTCGTCTGAATGGGTATAGTACATCATTAGTCAGGAAGGTGGCAGTACAAGTACATTATTCACAGTTGCTAGAAAAAACATTACTCATAGCCGGGGGCAGCACAACAGTGTTCACAGTTGGCTGCACAACCAGGTTCACAGTTGACAGCACAATTTGTGTTTCTCAATTGGTGGACTACGCGCAACAGGTTGTTTCCGACATGAACATTGCCATAGTTCTGTTCAATTAACTATAATTGTTATTCATTTATACGAGGTGTTGGTGGTTGTCTCAAATGCTGAGATGAACGATCTTGCGGTATGGAAAACGAGTTGCTACTGCTTATAAGCCTTCTACCTATGAGCTAGCCCTGGTGCGGCTCTCGATAAACCGTTGAGTCCCTGTGCATGGGAGTAAGCATCAGGGATACGTCTTTAAGGGGCGATGGACGGGGGCATCGGTCGGGTCCCAGAATTCCGTAACTTTCCTCATCTTCACAAGATTAGTCCTTGCATTGCTCACACTATAAATCCCCATTATACACGTAGTGAGTCAGAGCAGTTAATGTGTGCGTCAACGGGGGTAAATTGGCGCAAATGGTTAACTTGCGTCAGCGGGATAATTGCGTTCAGCGGTTAAT